>PYHW01010255.1:6575728-6622188 GCA_013186435.1 Turdus rufiventris
AAAAAAAAACCAAAAAATAAAAACAGGCCAGTAAGCAATTGGGTCTAAAATAGATTCTTTACCCTGGAAACATAATTCTTTCACACTGTAGGCACATTTTGCAATGCTAAAAGCACCATACCTTTGGTAAATGCCAGTTGAAATGTCTAAGCAGGGACTGTTCTGGAACCCCAGTGCAGCCCATGGTCAGGAAGGATGGACTAGCAATGGACTGAGTCTTCCAGGCAGAACTACAGCAGGCAGGGAAACTGTAGGGAGTCATGGCCTAAAATTTGTTTTAATTTCATACAGAGTATAAAGATAAATCTTCTGAAGCTGAGATCTATGAGACTGTAGAAAAGCCTCTCATGAGAAGTAGTAGAATCCCTGTTGTATGAGTAATACAGATGGCAAAACACTGAAAAATGTAAAGGAAAATCCTGTACTGGCAGCAGTATGAATTAAGTGATTTAATAAGCTTTTTCATGTCTTAATTTCTCTCATCAAGCCTCCTCACTGTGATGAAAGAAAGAAAAATGTTTATGTTGGACCTCCATGTGAAAAGTGCTTACAGGAAAAAATATGCCTCTTCAGATGATAAAAATATAATTAATATAGTTGAAATAATTCTTGCATTTTCTCCCAGACTTTAAATTAAACCTATCAGGCACAAGCTAATATTAATGCCTGCGAAATGTTAAATACAATTATTCCAATATAATGCAGCAGTGGGTTTTATATTGGAAATTGTTATGGTTTCAGATTTCTTTGCACTATTGGGACAACTTAATTTTACCTTATTAATTCCATCAATGACATGCAAAAGAATACAGTTATTCCAATTGTTAAAAGCATCAGAGTGGGACTGTGCTTCATAGACTGTTACTGCCCACTTGAAAACCTTCTTGGCTGAGAAGTTTGCAACCAGACAAATTATTCTCAATTATCACTAGCTTAATTGCTGCTTTTGTTTTCAGATTTTCTTTTTTTTTTTTTAATAGAAAGCTAATTTAAACATATTTACAGTGAATATTTTTTTTAATTGATTTCATGGACATCATGAACTTAAAAGGCCACATCATCAAAATCAAAATCAGATCGCTCTTCATTAACTTGGGATAGATTAATTTGTCTACTTTTAAAACCTGTATTTTTGAACATTTATTTGATGTGAAGTGGGCTCCTTTGAATTCATATGTTTTTACCTTGCTGGTTCTATAATGGGGGCAGAAAATCTGCACTCACCTCTGAACTTACTCTGCTGGCCCACAGTTTTAGACTATAGTACACCCAATAAAGAAAAATAACACATGCTTTTAAGATAACTCTTTTATTTCAATAAACTGATAGCCTCAAGGACTAGGGAAAAGTGTTGTTTTAAAGGCAAACTGGGGGTTTCTCATTTAAAGACTTTTCTGATGTCAGAACCTTTTTGTGATACATCTGTCATGGAAAATGATCAGAAGCTGCTGAAGTAAACAAAATGTGGGTCTGTTCTGCATTATTGTAATTTGCAGATGCCCTGTGCCTGCTTACAGATGATGGCCCGAGGCTTTTAAAACTGTTAATGACATGAACAGTAGCCAAGAACTGTCTTTATTTGAAATACAAGTGTATTTCTAAAATAAACCAGAATATGTGAATCCTCACACAGTTGCCATTTGCATTAGCTTTACACAGTGAGAATTCTTTTAAAAGGTGCAGATTTCTCACCAAACATTCTGTGGGGTAGTTAAACAATTGGACACTTGGAAGCATTTTCAAAAGGTGTTACCACTAGTTAAAATATTGGCTTTCATGGCTGGTCCAAATCAGGCTTTACAATAAATGAAACTTGGTTCCCTTTCATTGATTTCTCAATGTTCATAAATTCATTAAATGTTCATTCATCAAATTCCATCTCTTTTCTGGCTCTTCTATGTCAGAAGGAGGCACCTGTTTCCAAAAAAAAAGGAACTGGCAGATGGCTTAGCAAGTATTGCACCATATCACAGCTGGCGGAATGAAGTAATTTTAATGAACAGAAGACAAACAGAAATTAAAGTTTTCAGAATTAGAAATAAGGGAGAGAGGATTTCTTATCCTTTTCTCTTCTTTTTTTTCTAGTTAATATTCTTCAATAAAGGTAGAGTTGTGAATCCTAAATACTAATTGTTGTAATTCAGGGCAGTTTGGGACTGTGTAAAAAGCTCTGCACGTGGACATCAAATACACTGTAGTTGGTATTGCATCTGCTGAACAGGAAGGTTTTATCCATGTATGCGTTGTGTCCTTTTTCCAGTTTACTAGGCATCTGAAAATCAGCCTGGTTTCAATGAAAATGTGTGGAAAGCCGTACTCCATATGCTTTTCATATGAGACTGTATAATACTGGACATTCTCTGTTCTGTGGGACATCTGCCAAGGTCAGCAGAAATAAAAGTTACAGGCAAGAGAATAAAACCAGAGGAATAAGTGATTGCTAAATCCTTATTCTGTTTTTAATTTTTGTATTCTGCTCTGGTCTCAGCTGTTAGAGTCAACTTTTAACAATGTCTCTGAACTGCAATAGCCATGTATTCTGTGCTTTAAAATACTTCGTGGTTAAAATTTTAAAATGCTTAATGTTCACAAATGAATGACAGAGTGTTCTCAGTACAGGTTTAGAGACTTCCAGAAATCCTAGAATGTTTCCCTTTGCATCTTTAGGTAAGAATGTATCTCTGATCTATTAACTTGGAAAAATCTGAGAGCTTTTAATATGTTTTGTGCATGAGTAGTTGAGGTTGTATTTGAAATGTAAACTGCAGCTGTTACAAATTTGCTCAAGAGTTTTATGGTAAAAGATAAATCTCGCCCTGGCTTTGGGTGTTGTCAGTGATTATGCTACTCTGTCCTTTTGGTCTGTTATGTCCTAGATTGTGGACTAATTCGATTAAGAAAGAAATGATAGCATAAATTTAGGGAAAATAATACTATTCCCCATGGTTACAGACACATGAAAATAATGTTCCTCTACAAAATGGCAGTAGAAGGCAGTAAGTAAATAAAAACCATATTTTTTTAAGCATGATTTTGAAAGCCAGAATCCTGGTTTCTGAATAGTTCGGTTAGCAGTCCCAGAAATGTAAATTCTGAAGTCCCATTGTAAGACCTTCCTTTCACATTTCCAGAATGTGAAAGTAAATACTGATAACATCTGCATATTTGGCATTGCTTTCAAGATGTTGTTTTCTTGTATCTATTTATAAATCAAATACCATTCAACTCCTTTTATTGGCATGTATGTGTTTATTGTACCTAATAAAAAGCAAGTCCTCTCAATACCTTGGATGCTGTAGAAAACTTCAAATTAAATTGGAATTGGGTTCCTGTCTATAATACAACCCACAGTCACATACTGGTTTCACTTGCTAAAACTTACTGTGGCTGCAGGTAGAACTTTTATAGTGTTCAGGTTAATGCATGTGGGGTTTTTTTTAAGCACTTCAACTCCCAGTCTAACAGAAAGAACCCTGAGAATATTTACCTTCATTTATCATGCTTTCAGTTTTAGTATTAACTATATTAAGAGAGAGAGCATAAATCATCTACTTGGCTTCTCACTTTAGATCCTAGGTTAAAAAAGGTACTACCAGGCTATTACTTTCTGCAAGTTATATGCTGATTTTCTAATATTCTATATTCCACTGCACTTTCTTTGTCTGTGTTACATCTGTGAAATTCAGAATAATCCCTCTATTCAATACATTGCTAACAGACAAGAAAGAAAGAAAATTTTACATATTCAGGATGCATATGTAAATTACTATTTTTATGTAATAAAGATAGATTGTTGAGCCTGGCACTAATTTTATCCTTTATTACCAGTGAAGACATGAGAACTTGAAGTACATCCTGCTTCCATACCAGGGAAATTGGCTCAAACTGGAAGGAGGAAGACATAGCATCATTTTTTTTGTGGAATACGTCCTTTAAATGTTAGTTTACAAAGATCTGCTGAGTCAAAAGGCCAATTTTATCCAAAAGTTGTTTTTAAAAATGTAGTATACTCAGATATAGATAGCATACATGACAAAATAGCCAAGATAAAACAGTTCTAGGAACCTATTGGACTTTATGGATGCATCTGATTGTTGCTCACCTACCTCTGTGGCTTCTCTGGCTAATGTGCTTAATCTATGCACATGAATAGAATCTGTGAGTACATTATTATGTTCTGCAAAGACTTACAAATAACTTTAACACCCCAATTATCTCCTACAAAGAGCCCTATTTTATCTGCATAGCTTATTTTCCAGCATAAAAATCAGTTCTGTAACTCCTTTTTGGCACTCTGTGGTCCTTGCTTATTAGTACAATAGCCTCATACACTTTGGTCCACAAAATTTTTCACTGGTTATTTTGCTTGTAATTGTGATGTATTCCACCAGTTTCCTCTCTGCATTTGACTAGTTTGGACTAACATGAAAATGAAAAATGAGTGAATATAAATTTTTTGCTAAAAGAAGGTCTTAAATGTTGACAGGACATCTTGTTCCAGATCAGAATTTTCTCTGCACATAAATATAGACTACATTTCATAAACCAAAACTGCAGTTTTTGTTTGTTTGCTTTGGGGTGGTTTTCTGAGTTTCTTGAAAGGACGTGATTCTTAAAAGAAAAGAAACACTGGGATGTGTTTAAAAGGGAAATACTGTGATAACAGCACCGCAAGAGCAATCGAAGACTGCAGTAAAGAAGTTGAAACTAGTATACAGGTAACAAGAACAGACCCAGGCCCAGTCATCTTTGCAGCCAATATTAATTGCGAGGAAGCACAGATGTTTACATTGCTCTATTGATGTAGATTTAGTAAATTTCTACTTTGCTGCAACTGTAGCACATTATGCATGCATTACACATGCTTTTACATTATCATCTGAACTGTAATCTTGCACTTCTAGAAAATCAGCACTTGGGGAAACTGTTATCATTTGAAAGCACAATCAAAGTTTTACTTTGATCTTTTTTCCACAGTAGAAAAAAACATAGTTAGGTTTATGTGCCTTTGTCTTTCCCTTCTGGTGATGTTGCACTGTGATTGTGTTTGTCTGTATGATTCATTACAAGCTCACTGGCAGACGGTCACGTACACTTTGCAAAAGTCCTTGATGCTAATAATCAGCTTTTAGCTTTAATATTTTTTCTATGATAAGTAATGTGTATTATCGTAATGCCTAGAAATACCATGGTTGTTTTAGTCAGTGCCATCTAAATACCTTTATCCTTCAGTATAAAAGGTTTCTCTGTAGACATTCAGTGTTTTATGAGTGAAACCTACTGCATGTATAGATGGCAGTGACAGAAAAATTAAAGTTCTGTCTTCCATATATGAACAAAGTGGAAGAATGAGAGTTTCATGAGACCAGGATGTGCTAGAAAACCTCCTGGCTCCTGCACATAATGATTTTTTGTTGGTTAAGCCATTGGAGCCCCACAGGGGTTATAAAGCTAAAGCTTCAGAAATCCTGCTTTGTCTTACTTGATCCTCACACTTGTTATGGTAGAAGGGAAGTGTTTATGTATATTTTATTTGTTTATGTGTATTTTGTTGCATAACAGCAAATCAGGCTTATATGCAGTGTTTATCTGTAATTGTTAAAATGCTGTCAGTTCAAAATACATTCCATTTATTTAAAAGGTGAAATTGTAAAAAACTACTTCTATGTAGCACAGAAGAACATGTATATGATGAAACATTGTTTTATAAGAGGATAAATGTGTTGAATTGTGGGCTCTTATAATTATATTATCATTTATTAAAGAGTAGTTCTAGATGGAATAGCTGAAGAAGCCAAAATATGGTGGAACTTCGTGGAGACTCTTTATAGCTGTGTTGGGAAGGGAAAATTTCTTGTCTGGAAGTTTTAGTGGAGCTGTTGAGATGCTCTTGTTGGCTTTTTTTTATTATAGTTGTAGTGCACTATATCCAGGCAATAAAATTAATTACAAATCTGACTCCCTCAAAACACAGAGTCATGCAATGCTTCCAGAAAAAGTGAATCTTATTTATTTAAGAATCTTTTATTTTTAATAAATCCCTTGCAATTTCTTCATAAAGTCATAAGTAAAATGTTGTACTGCAACTCAACTTGTTCTTGGAAGAGAACTTGACACTGAAGTCCATGACAATGTCTCTACAGGGTCTACAGACCTGATGCTTTTCTTAATGTATTTCTCAGTTATATCTCCTGAGAGCTTCAGAATGTACATTTTAGCTGATTTAGCTCATCTTCTCAGACACTTTCATGAGTGTGTCTAAGTTACAGTCTTAACTGCAGAATTCTGTCCTCCAAAATTGAAGCTCAAGTAATTCACAGCTAATATGAAGAAAATACTCCATTAATATGTGCCAGATTTTGTCCTGCTAGTCTTAGTTTCCCTGATATAAGCATTTTAATTAGGCTCCTTTGATTCCTAACTCCCATACCTTTGCTCCAACCACACAAAGACAAAAAAAATTCAGTTTTAAAATGTATTCGTAAGATAGTTGTCAAACTAAATTCCATGTTCAGCTGATTTACTTTGCAATGATTTTGACTTACTGTGCTTGTGATATAATTTTTACACAATAATATACTTCTGTACTTGTTCTTACTGTTGTGTGATTTATTATGAGTTGATGAGGTTCTGTTGCAGACCTTGGAGGTTTTTTCAAATACAAGAAGTTTCATTGTCATATTTCTCTTGCAGTGATTTATGTCTTCTACATTGATGTTATTTATCAGAAGTATTTAAAAGAGTGTCGAAATTAATAATTTTTAAGAAGTATTATTGCCTGAAGTTGATCCCAGAGGCTGCAATCAAAAAAGAGCCTCACTTTGCCCATCAGTATATTACTATTACAAAAGTAGTATTTCTTCATTGTTTTCCACTGAACATAAAAGCAGACTTTGCATCTAAATGCATTGAACAAATCCAAAGCCCTGCACCAGGGACCTTTTGATCTTCAGAAGAATTTCTGTCCTTTCTTTTTTCCCAATCTGACTGAAAGGTCACGCTTTACCATATTTTATTCTACCAAATTTATTTGTGGCCTGGAGGCTTTATCAAATGCATTTCAAGCAGAAAATTCTGGCAGTGGTTCACATGAGAGACTTTTACCTGTGGAGAAGAGGCAGCCTGATTCTGCTCACCTTCAACAGTCTTTGCTGCATGTCATGCCTACTTTAAATCTATTCTAGAGTGACAAGTCTAACCAGCAGTATGTTTGCCTGAAGGACAGGAATTTTAAGGGTAGTCTGAATGGGGTGGAATTTTGCTGGCTGTTTCAACAGTAACTATTAATTAGTATCTAGCTTTTAAACTAATGTTTTGAACATATTAGGACAGGGGAAAAGTATAAAAATTCTGTTTAGTACTAACTTTCTAAAATCCAAGGAAATGCACATTTAAGAATTAGTTTAAAAGGGTTGTCACTATCATGCTAAATCCCAAAAACCTGTCCCAAAACTTTAGTGATCTACTAAGTTTTGCCTAGCCTTAGAGATTCCTGCCTGAATCAAAATACATTTTAAGTGCCTTGAAAGAGCTGCAGTTTCAAAACAAAGCAAGGCCAAACTCTACAGAGTTTGAGTTTTATTGAGGACTATTATTGAAGTTCTGGGTTTAGTCTAACATGAAGTAGATAAGTATGACATTAATTAAGAAGTTTTGCACAAAACTTTACTATGTGGAACTATATTGTTGAGTCAATTTGGCTTAGAAGAAAAGCTATAAAATAGGAATGGCATAAATAATTGAAAATCTTTTATTTGTCCTATCCCATTGGTTTTTTGGTCTGGCTAAGCTCATACTTATGAAACTAAAAATGTGCTTCTTGAACATGGTGTAATCCCATTATTATTAGTGTCTGTGATGTGGATTGGGCTGGTTGCTGCTTATTCATGTAGGAGATGCTGAAGGACATGTAGTGGATTGTCTGATATTAAAAGTAGACAATATTTTTTTCTTGGGTTTTTGCTTCAGATTTGTTTGTTGGTTTTGGCTTTTTGTTTGGAATTTGTTTGGTTGCTGTTTTCTGGAGGTTCATAGAATCATTAAATGGTTTGAGTTTGAAAGAGGCCTTAAAGATCATCAAGCTGTAACCCCCTCCACCACGGACAGGGACAGCTTCCACTAGACCTGGCTGCTCAAAGTCCCATCCAATCTGGCCTTGGACACTTCCAGGCATACATCCACAGCTTTGGGCAACCTGTTCCAGTGCCTCACCACCCTCACAGTAAAGAATTTCTGAATATCTAATCTAAACCTACACTCCTTTATTCTGTCACTACATACCCTTGTAAAAAGTCTCTCTCCAGCTCTCTTGTAGCCCCCTTACAGCACTGGAAGGCTGTTCTAAGGTCTTCCAGGAGCCTTCTCTTCTTCCCAGCTGAACAATCCCAACTCTCTCAGCTTGTCTTCACAGGAGAGGTGCTCCAGCCCTCTGGTCACCTTTGTGATCTCCTCTGGACTTGCTCCTAGAGTTCCATGCCCTTCTTATGCTGAGACCCCCAGAGCTGGATGCAGCTCTCCAGGTGGGGTCTCAAGAGGGCAGAGCAGAGGGGCAGAATCCTCTGCTGGTCAAACTGCTTCTGGCACAGCCCAAGGTATGTTTGTGTCTCTGGGCTATGAGTGCACACTGCCATCCAGTCTCCTGTTGTGTGCTTTCCCCAGGAGCATCTCACCACTGCTCTAGGGCTGCTGGCTTCTTCTCAACAGCGCAGCCGAGTCATTCTCCTTTTTGATGAGATCATTCCTCAAACATAGGGTTTTTCCAGGATTAACCACACTATTTCTATTTTCATGTTGCCTTTGGAGGGTGTTGCAGACATTGTAGGAGTTACTTCTTTCATCAGAAATTTTCGGCATCCTCTACTGGATTTAACCATTTACAGTGGATTTTTTTTTTCTACTGCATTCCAGATTTGTCTAGAACACAACTCCAAGCAGCTGACTGAGGTTTTAACTTCATTTGCTGGAAGCCTTTGGTTTATAAGACAAAGTAGTGCTCTCTAGAAAGATACAGTGTCCACTTGGACTTATCCAAAATATATTTGTTTTATTAATTATAACTCCTATTATAGTATCACTTTAAGTGATCACTTTAAGTTTGAGCTGGGTGAATCAGCACTTCCAATTCTGTAGTTAAATCAATTTAGGAAAGAAACTACATTTGTTGTAATATATAGGCTGTGTTGTACTTAAGCAGACAATTATATTATGCTGTGTTTGCAGGTCTGGTATTTACCTTTTCATGGGAATTTGTCTTTCTCATGATTAATTGCAAATGAAGTGGATATCTTTCATCTGGAATCTAACATTAACAAAAAATTTAAAAATTAAGGAAAGAGGACATTGGAAAATATTCTTATTGCTCTTATCTTATAGATCATATTGAGGAAAACAAATAAACATTTCCACTTTTAAAAAGTTAAAGTGATATGTTAAAGAATAATGTATTTAAAGTATTATGGTGTTCTAAAAATATTTTTAATTACTTTAAACAGGTGGTATTAGATTCGTATGGCGTTAGAGGAATTATTACCTTTAATAGCTTTCACAAGACACTATTAATGGAAACTCTGCTACCCATGTTTTATCTCAGAGAACTGCATGCCATAATTAAGTGCACTTAAAAAGCCAAATTAAACTGAATGAACAAGTAACCAGTAAGGATGTTCTCTTGAGCATTCATTCTTACCATGATGAATGATGCTTGTTTTTCTCTTCTCTTTAATTAGAATGTTTCTACATTTGCCAAAGAAAATGTTGGAATCAGGACAAAAACTGAAATTATAGGAACAGGGTTTGATGTAATAGCTTATTTGTAAAGGAAACACAACTTGTTTGGTATTTTATTGAAACAGGAAGTTCAGAACCTCAGTACACACAAGCACAACAAATTCTCAGGTGCTAGTTGAGTCATCTGTTGTTGGAAGTAGCCTCATAGAAGGCTTCCCCTTGATTTAGTTTTAATCTTCAATTAACAAAGGGAAGGAAATTACATACAGATTTAGTTTTAGATTATGTGCAAAGCTCTCTGTTGCTTTTTAGCTGTCACCCTGATGTGCATGCTTTGTGACTGTATCATGCTGGTGTTACCAAAGTGTGTCTCAGTGAACATAAAAAGCCTGATGTATTCCTTTTATTTATGAAATAATATAAAATTTGCCTAGCCAAAGTATTTTGATTTTTCATTCTCTAGTCATCTCATACCTGATTTCAGCTTTACTTCAAACTGGAAAAGTAATCAGCTGTGATATGTTTATAATTGATAAAACTACTGTTTTAAGTTTAGAATGGGATTATTTAATTTTTAACTGTCATATTTGTTTGTAATAAGAGGTCTGTTACATAGCAGAGAGGAGTATGACCATGCCATGTAGTTTTGTTTAGCTGTGAAATCATTAAAAACTGTTTTGGAGTTTATTTGTGTATCTTCTCGGGAGAGGACTTAGCTTTCCCCTCCCTTCAAAGTCTGTATGACACTGGCCTCTCTTTAAAAAGGATTTATTGAATTACCTCCAAATCACATCATTACTGTTTCTCTCTTTAGCCCCAGGAGTATTCCAGTGCTGTGCAGTGAGTTCTTGCCTCCATTAACAGTCTAGCAATGATGGCTTTACAGCTCTCCCAGTATAAGTCCACAGCATAAGGAAAAATGCATTACACTTTAATCAGTAATGTCATTTTCAGAAAATACCGTGTTAGCTTCTCAATTTTAAACCTAGTAGAATTTTAAAATAAAAATACATACACGATCCAGTGAGTGTGCAGAACATTTTTAAACTTTTTCCCTTAGCTAGATTAAATTGCAGGATTAGCTAGATTAAATTCTTTTTCCTCATTCTCTGAGTAGTGTGTATACTTTAATGTAGTATGTGTACAAACAAACAGTGTTTTCTGTTACATCATGAGAGTTTTGCATTGTTACAGGACTAAAGCTGTATTCCTGATACACCCACCTTATTCCCATGGATTTTAGTGGGAGTTCTGGATTGGGGCAGAGTCAGATATGATAAATATTTATTTACATACATTTACTAGAAAACTAATTTGCAGGCAAGAAGTTATTGAGCATTTGCATTTTATCTAAGATATCCAGATAGATATACTAGAAAATAACTAGTACAGTAATTTCACAATTACAAGCTGCACCATTTTGACTAAAGTTTTGGTCCGTACCCGGAAGTGTAGCCTGTAATCCGGAGCGGTTTATATACGAACAATGTTCTAAAAGTTGCCAACCTGGAAGTGAGAGCCTACGGCATCCCCAAGCTGAGCTGGAGCATGGCCGGCCCCGGCAGAGGCGAGAAARCCTGGCAGAGGYGGTGGCACGGGGTGGGGGGGYTGGCAGACCCCGGGCCAGCAGTGCGGGGAAGCCCAGCAGAACCGGGGCCAGCAGCGTGGGGGAGCCAGGCCAGGTCGAGCAAATGCGGCGGCAGCGGCGGTGCAGGCGGCAGGCCGGGGCGAGCGAGCACGGTGGCGGCCAGCCCCGAACGGCCCCACCAAGCTGTAGCACCAAGCTGGGCCACCCTGCCCCTTTGGCAGCCCTGAGCAGGCCAGTAAATGCCGCGATCCCGCGATTCTGTTACTAATTGGCAACTTTGTTGCACACGGGTCCTCGCTGCGAATGATAGAGCGGCTTATAATCAGGTGCGGCTTGTGTATGGACAAAGAAATGTTGCTGACATCTGGAAATACAGCTTATAGTCAGTGTGACTTGTAATCGTGAAATTACTGTAGTTTTGCTTGAAGACTGTGACAGTTTCTGTGCTTCAGAATATTTATCTTTCATATAAGCTCAAATCTCAGTTGCTCATATTTTATGTCATTTCAGTACTTGCTGAGTATCCTTTGGTTTTCAAATTGGAACTGTTTGCATATGCAATGACAGCCTCTTGAAAACACTTTCTGCTTTCACTGAAGCTAAAGCACTTCAGATGAAATCCAGATAGACTAGAAAGTAGTAGACACTGGATCCTGCACCATTCTTAAATGAAGAACAGCAGGAATATAGGAAAGGAACTCAGAAAGGAGGACAGGATCAGGAGTTTGACCCTACAGACTTTGCCCACCTAACATGTGAAGTCACTGAAAGTCACTACCATAATAAGTCTGCCTAGTTCTCTGTATTTAACTACATAATAAGTGGCAAGCTCAAATTTAAAACAAACCCAAATTCCATATGGAATTTACAAGAATTAAAAAAAAAATGTTTTTTAGAAGATCACCATTAGATTTTCAGTAAAGAGGACTTTCTTGTGAATTGATTTTAGATTCCACTTCAGATTAGCACTTCAATAGCTTCATCTTTAGAATCCTACTTTTATCTAATCTTCATTAAGATAGTTCCTGCAAGACCAAATGCAACTATCAAGTAATTCAAATTAATATTGTTAATATTGTTAATATTATTATCTTTGTTACTAAAAAAAATGCTAAATCATAAATAAGTCATAAAAAAGAAAAAAGTGGAAATGTTATGATATGTTGAAAATTCCAAGCGCATATGAAATCCTGATCAGGAATAAGATTATATTCTAAATAAGGCTTATGTTTCAAACTTCTTCTTAGTAACAGCAACAACTTGTTAGCCTTCTGTTTTCCTACAACATTTGATCAGGTTACTGACAGTGTCTGCTCTGTCTCCTGTAGACATTTGAGATGAAAACAATGGGGTAATCTGCTGCAAATGTGTTTGGTGTATTAGCTCACAAGTTCTTAAGTGTCAATTCCTCAAACACATACTGGAATCAGCTATTTTAGAAGAGTATCCTTTCTTACCATGCACATAACTTATGACTGTGGTTTATGAATCCATTTTTCACTTTATTAAAACAAATCCTTTTCAAATGCTTATCCTTAACTTGAGAAATAAGAAGAGCAAAGACAATAAATTTAGTGTCAAGTACTCAGCCATTACCCCACCAACTATCATAGCTTTAAACTTACTCTGTATTCACAACATAAATATTTCTCCCTCAGTTATACAGAAGACAGTCCCAGCTTGCTGTCACAATATAGTCAAAGTTCTTATATTATTGTCATGCTGAAAAGTACAATAGTTCATGAAAATAATCTTCAAATAGAAATCATTAGACATGTCTTTTGTTTAGCACCTATGAAGAAAGTGGTCCTCTCCAAAATACTTTTCTTGAGTAATGGTAATTTTAAAAAATAATTGATAAAAAGCACTTGGTCAAATATTTGAACACCTAGGGGATTTTTTTGCTCTATGTGTGCTGGCAACTCCACTTGCTGCTTTTAGTACTGGAGGATTAAATGTCTCTGCTTTCCATTCTTCCTATGGGATCTTCCAATTTGTGACATAGATTAAGTGAAGAGGAGATGTTATTACACATAAAGTAGTATTCTTGCCAAGGAGTACTACTCAGGGAAGTTATAGACCAGAGGTAATCACAATAGCAGTTCTGTTGGGAGTTTCTGAAAGCAACCCAAGTCAGGTCTAGTTTGGCAGTGGGCAACATTCCACAGCAGTGGCACCATGTGTGATGCCAGGTAATCTCTTTGAGCAGGCTCATTTTTGTGATTCTCAGACAATTTTAAAGATTTTTGCTGTTGAACGTCGATGTAGTTTCAACTGACCCTTTAGTTCATGTTTTAAAAACCAAGCATTCCCTGCTAATTATCACTGTAGCGCCTGTGTTTCCCCTGTAAATAGAGTTTGCATGGGACTTCCAAATGCAGCTCTCCAGGTTTCTGTTGTGCTTAGTCATTACAATGCATCTTTTTTAAACAATATAAGGAAAAAATCTTTTAATTACACATCACATTTTTGTTAATATTTGGTATGTTGTAATATATTGTGTGCTAAACAGAAAAATTTAGTGGTTGTTTTGATGAGGGAATACTTTAGGCTGCCCTACTTAGTTTTTCCACTGTTGATACAAAAAAAAAAATTAAAATGAGAAAGCAACTTTAAAAAAAACTAAATTGCTGATGCCTGATTTTTTAAAACCAAGTCCTTTTTGTTTGTTTCTCTGCAGCATATCAAAAAAGATTGAGAAAAGTCAATCCTCAGAAATTTGAAGGAAAACGAACTCACTGTGTTCATGCTTTGACATATTTCATAAAGCTGTTGAAAACCAAAACATGAAAGCCAGATTTATGAGCTTTTTTAAAGTTATTTGTAGATTCCCAAGACGATTGTGTTCCCATCACTTACTGCAGCCTCTAAAACTCAAATGACGCTTAAAAATATTCATGTTTGGCACACACTGAGTTACTGCTGCGCGTTGCAATGGCATTCAGCTAAAACTGAAGAGTAGAGAGAAGACTGTATCCTGCTTTCATGTAAAACAGTCTTCATGTAATTCAGTCTGCTGAGACACAGCAAAAGGATTCACATTTTCATATTTTAAAGATAAAACTAGCAATTATTTTTAATGTTAAGATTGCATTTATTATGGGTTAACGCAACTGTTTGGGGAATGAGCCATTTGGGAGCATCTGTGTAACCCTTCACATTTGCCAGGCTTTTGCTTTCAACAAGATCACTCACTTTGTTATTACTGGAATGGAAGACTCTTTTATTTATCAAAGTATTATTCATCTGCACATTGCCAGGTATAGCAAATCTGTTGACAGCACTGGATTTATCATTTACTGTTAAAGGCAAATGGATGGATTCCCCACTTCCCTAAGCCAGCAAAACAAATGCCATTCTTGAAACTCACTGCACAATATCCTGTGTTGGTTAAAGAAAAAAAAAGTCAGACTGTCCAAAATTTTTCAATATCTGAAAAGCCTAAGGTAGTTGAAGCAAACTTATAATTTTGATTTTTTTTTTTCTTTAATGCAGATACTAGGCTTCCATGCCTTGTGTCTTCATTATTTGTAGTATTGAACCGTGGGGAGTATCTGGTTGTTTTCCATTAAGTGAAGCATGTTATTAGCTCATGGAATTTCTATTTCAGTGTGGTCTTTCATCACTGAAATATTGTTATCTGGAAATGTATTATTTCAGTCCGTGAAAATGCAGATGTGTTTACTCCATATGATTAAACATTGCTATTTACTTCATTAATACTTCATTCCTTAAGCTACTCTGCTGAAATTAATAACACACTGGTCTCATGCTGGTCTGCTTAAAACAAAAACCCAATAAACAATAAGCCTTATGTGGGTAGGGAGAGTTCGGTAATCCTAGAGGATGTTTTATATGAAATATGGGTAAATGGTTGCAATATGAGGAAATAAATGCTAAAATGCAACTAATCTTCCTCCTTTTTGTTGCTGTATGAGAATGTACTACGAGATACCAATATGGGCAAGTTTCAACTGTTAAAGGATAGCCTCCATTCAGTTGAGGTCATTGTTTTTGTGCAGCTAATAATTCCATTTGAAAGCATCCCATACTGGTATCACTACCCAGAAGTGACTCCATGCTCCCTGGTGCCTGTGTCTAGGAGTCAGAAATACAGGCAACTGGAGAGGGATCTGCAGAGTGCATGAGTGAGTGCTGAGAGCACCGTGTGCTCCACACACTCTTCAGGCTCTGGGCTTGTTGCAGCCTGCTCCCCTGAGCTGAGCCCATCTTCTGGGCTCAGAAAATGTGTTTCATCCAAACAGAGTACAGCCTGTGCCCTGATGGCTGCTCCACAGTGAGAACTAAAAGTACATTCAGTGGGAATGACTAACAGATTTGTTTCAAAATTGCATTAAACTAGACCAGTAAAAATATAAGTATCATTTTGCCAAAGGTCCTGTGAGGATAGATCCATCAAGAATAGATCTTTGTCAGCTGTGAGGAAAAACAGGTCTATGTATATATTACATACCTTTTAAAGTCATGGCTGGTTGTCTAAATCAAGTTATTTAGAGGCTGAGATTGTCTTGATTTGTATGCGGTCTCAACTGCTTTTGTTCAACTGTCAGTTGAATTAAGGGAAGAATTTCCTTGCTTTTTGGGACAGATGAACTTCCATGCATTTACAAACTGTGTTAGTTGGAGAGTCCTACCAATAATGCCAGATATAAAATGATAGATTCAACATTGCTCACTTCAATCTCCTGTACAGAAGATCCATATATGCTCACATGAGCTCTTTTTCATAAACATAATGAGGCCATCACACCTGTAGGAACCATCAGCATAAAATGTACAACTATTCCATCCATATAACTGTATTTGTTATCTAGGCTTTTGCTGAGCTACCAGGCTGTAAAATCTGATTGATCATGACCTAAAGTTAGTAGAACTGGAAATTCAGTCTGTCAGTTCTTTAATTACTAAACAGTCTTCATCCCTGCTCGTGAGTTTTCTCACTTTGACCCTTGCAAATTCCCTCCTTCCCAACATCCCACAGAATGGGGAAGCAGGCACCTCTGTGGTGCTTAGCTGCCACCAGGGCTAAGCTACAACACATTGGAATTAAAATAACCTTGAGAGATAGAAGGAATGCTCAGAAATAAGTATGATGAAGTTCAGTAAAGACAAGTGCAAAGGCAGAGAAATAATCACCTGCAGAGTGACAATGTAATATTTCTGCCCGAAGAGCAACTGAATATTTTAAAGGATCCGAACCAATATATGTAACCTCTGTCATAGTCCAATAAAAGACGCAGGCATACAAGGATGTGTTAACAGGAATGCTAAGCATAAGACACATTAATTTCTTGCAGTGTGCAGAGAGCAGTGGTGAGGCCTGGGCTGGAATACCATGTCTAGTTTTGGGCACTGCACTTCAGGAAAGATGTGAGATCCATTGGCAAAAATCCAGGGGAGAGTTACAAAACGATCAGAGGTCTACAAAATATGACCCCAGCACAAAGATTGAAAGAATTGTGTTTGTTTAGTCTAGAAATGACTGAGTGGAGACATGATAACTGTCTTCAAATATTTAAAGGTTGTTGCAAAGAGGAAAAGAAGAAATTGTTCTCCATGTCCTTTGGCACTAGGACAAGAAATAATGGGCTGAAAAAGCATCAGAGGCAATTTAGGTTATACCATTAAGGAAAGCTTTCTAACTGTGGGAGAAGATAAGCCTTGGACTAGATTGTGTATGGAGGTGGAAGATTTCTATCTTTGAATTTTACTGGGATTCTTGGGACTTGTCACACGTAGTACACGTAACCCTCATGGTATGCCAGTGGTGCAGGGCTTAGAGGTGCATGTGCCACACTCACACAACACTTTGGCATGAGGCATGGAACAGGGCTGCTTTATTCATATTCTGGTGAGGAAAGCCCTTACCAATTATAATGTGCAGAATTTTGATATAAATTTGCAATTTCAATTTGAATTCTTATCACTGTTTAGTTGTCACTTGAATTCTCTTGAAATAAAACAAAATGGAAGAAGGACAAGTTTTGAGAGATTTCAGAAGAAAGGTTTAAATTTCTAATGCTGAAAAATCCTTTCTTAGTTAGCTAATTTGTAATTAAATTACTTTTTAATTTCAAAAGTAGTTAGTTATTGTTGAAATCAAATGCAAATATATTTATTTCAGAATATTTTTGAAGTTCTAAATAAATGGTAATAGTAAAGTCACCGTATCTTACAATATAATCAGAGTATTTTAAAATTGTATATATATTGGAAATACAGCTCCTCGATTTGCAAGTCATAGTTATTCTCAAAAGGGAAAAGACATTGCTTTACCCTGATTTGTTTTTTACTAATCTATAGTTGATTACATTGAATTATGTAGTTTTTAAAAATAGTTCTGTCTCTCAAAATCAAGGAAATTAAAATAAGTGAATTTGTTGGTTTTTTTCCTGCAAAAATTTGCTATGCTGGAAAAAAATGGTTCAGACATCTTCCAGTATAATTTTGAATATCTGCCAAACAGTAGATTTATTTGCCAAACATTTTCATACAATATTTCCACTGGGATTCAGTCTTTCAGAGAATAAGTTGGTGAAATTAACTTTTCTTATCAGTCTGTGGGATTTCAGAGAAGCACGGTTGTCTGCCAAAATGCAGTAGAAAGAAACAATATCAGCTAAATTGTCTGGATTCAAGTGTTCTTGCTTTCGCCCTCGCCTTGGCCAGGAAACTCTTACATGAAGGAGTATCAGGGGAGGGGAAGAAACTGTTTTGAAGAACTTTCAGATAATACAGTCTTAACTGTTTGCCATTTCTCCTTTTGCTTTCCTTTTTATTTTTCAAGACCAGACATTGAAGGTTTCTTTTTTCTCAACCAAATTTTCTACCCATCCTCTTCCATCCACTTCTGGCTCGTGGCTCAGGTTTTCTACTGCAGAAGCCTATGTCCTGTTTGCCTGTACCCAATGTCCATGTGTGTGCGTGTGCTGGGGTGTTGATATAGCTTTATTGAGCTTTCAAAATGTTCTCACTCCTGGCTGTCTGAAGTCTTGACAGACAGGGAACTTCTATTTCTGCCAAAGGTTATCAATAACCAATGAGAATGCATTGTTTCAATAAATAGACAGAGATAAAGATGAGGTATTTGTAATTAATTTATGTTGCATAAATGTTGCAGTAGAGTTTTGCTCTGAGAATGAAAAACATCACCAGCCATAGCAAATGCACGTCGTGCCAAAGAGTGCAATGAGATTCTGGGTGCTGTTGAGATAATAGGATGGCAGTACATCCAGAACCAGTTGGGGTCCTGCATCAATGTGGTGGTCCATTAACTGAGATAACATTCTTGAAAGCTGAGGATCTATTTTTTTATAAAACTGCTTACTGAAGAAAGATGTTTCCAGCTTTTAATATGCTCTTTTCATGCCAGAGAGCAGCAATTTATTTATCTAGTGCAGCATTGCAGTGTAATTTTAAAAGCTTTTCATGAATATTATTTCAATTTTAGTATTCCCAACATGCTAAAAAAACTCAGCCGGGTGCTAAAATAAAATTGAAAAAAAAAATTTAAAAATCTAAAATTATGAGCTTTTAATTTAAGTTGAAAATGTATGGCACATGTTTTTCCTATAAAAATATAGTTGCTACTTGATTAGTTGTTTCCATCCTATTAAACCTGATATTTAGAAAGATGAAAAAGAAAGCATTTCTGCGTTGTCTTGCATCAGTACTACATTGTTAACACAAACCTCCTTGATCCCTGTAGGGTCCTGCAGATTCTGCAAATTCCTCACTGCAGGATAACTGTACTTTCAGAAGTCTGCACATTGCAATACTCTCCTTTTTATCAGAAGCAGGCTGATGGTTCACTTGTGTGGATGTAAGCCCTTGATCTCTACATATACATGGGGCTCCACACATGTGTTTTTCTTTTAAATTTTTACTAAATGACAGACTGTCCAAATATGCATCTCACCATGCAAGTGTAATGATTCCTAACAGAGATATAATTTTGATTTTGTTCCTCACAAGGGCTTCATAAAGAAGCATAGCAACTGAAAATGTAAACATTACTTAGACAGTTTATTAATCCATACTGAAATAATATGAATATTAAAATCTTAAAGTTTAATATTTCCCCAGCAACACCACTAAACTATATTAAATTCATATGCTATTTTATATGTCTTATATTGTTAAATTTGTTCATTATCAAGGCATAAAGCCTGTGGGGTTTGATTGATGCTCATCAGTTTTGTGAGGGTTTTGTCATTTAATATTTGCAGAGTAGTGAACTAATCCTTAACACTTCAACACTCAGGATTTTTTTTACTGAAAATGAGCAGCTTCTCATCAATTTCAAATGGAATAATACTCAATCTTTGAATAGATATAAACCATAAAATACACAATCTTCTCTCTTACAGGTTGTTTCTGCAATTTAATTTTCTGTTGTTTGCATTTAATAGAATATATTAATTGTTTTTGCAAGTAACAATAACCAAGACATGACAGCTTTCCATGTTTTCACAAATGCTATATTAAATGCTCAAATATTAATTATAAAATAAATCAAATTTGTGTTTTTGTTGACTTATTTATCTCTAGTGAACAACTGAAATTAAGAATGAAGACTAATAATGCATATATTGATCATACATGCACAAATTTTCAGACATGTAATCATTAAAGATGGCTACATTATATATATTTTTGAAGTTAGTACTTCACATCATCAATTCTAGGCTACAAATACAATTTTTATTAATTGTAATAAATCATAACCATACTTTTAATTTAATTTATGTGAAGTATTATTATTATTCTAATTGCAGTTTAGACTGGACATTTTTTCATGTGCTATTTTCTGGAAGTTAAAATTGAGTTCTGTATGTAGGAAATTAGCAGTTTCAGGGCTTAAAAATTTCCAAGTACATGCAAAATATTTATTTTCTTACATATTACAAGAATTCAGGTATTATTCAGAGATAATACGTTTTTGGCACTGGATATTTGTCTCCTATGGAGTTTATGGAGTTTTGTGTTTGTTCTGGCACCTCACCAGGCAGGAGCTATTTTCATATAGTCCTAGACAAAACTACAAAGTTTAGGAGTTTTTACACTATGTGCTCTTTTGGCTTAAGGGGATTGAAAATGAGTTACAAAAGGGACAATAGCTGGTGAAGTCTTTTTGCGATTTTTTTTTTATTTATAGCAAATAAAGGCTTTATTTATTTGTAATGCGTCCTCCATAAGTTTTACTTCTGTGAGCAGTATTTTTTTTTCATTTAAAACTTTGGTTCAGACCAACTATTAATGGTATGTTTATGAGAAATGTATGCATGTAAAAGGTGTCTTCCTGCCATTCATCCAGCTAGTGAAAGGATAAGATTCATGGTTAGAGTCTCACCAAAAATATTAAATAGATGGGTTAATAACACTTCATTTTTGGTGCTAAAGAATATGATTGGAAATGAAAATCAGTGCTGTGTATTAGGCACCAACACAATTGTAACCACAACTGCTGACTTATAGATCCACAATTTGTGGAAATAGTTGCTTTGGGGACCTGATATTTTCCCAGACTTGGTCTCTGCTAAAGAATTATTTATTTATTTATTTATTTGTGAAAGTTTTTGTGAAATGGGTATGGTTTCAAAGGAGTGGGAGCACCCCTGGAGTGCCGCAAAGGCTTTGATGTTGCAAAGGCAGCTGAGTCAATTCAGGGGTAAGGGCTTGACTGTGCCCTCTCATCCCCCAGCAAAGCCTGTGTGGTCAGCTGGCTGCCCTTCAGCAGCTGGCCAGCAGTGTAACTTTGAGGCCAGTGGGCCAGAAAGCAAAGTTTACCTTCCAGACTCCTCTCTGAGCTCTGAATGTAAATGCTGTGGGTTTTGCCTCTCTGTGGCCTGAGTGGATCCGGTGTGCTTGAGCAAATCCAGGCACAGCTAATTGGGGAAGTGGTGGTGGTGGTCCTGAGGAAGGAGATGCAGAGACACAGTCCATGTTGAACCTTTCCTTTGATGCTACCACTGGGCTGTGCTGTGTTCTTACCCTGTCCTCCTCTCAAATGCACTGGTAATGAACTCAGATGTAATTGTAAAGGCAGTTTAAGAAAACCTGCTCTATAGCAGAGCAGTATTTCCCTTTTCTGGGTGCTCCTACTATGTACTGAATGCACAAATAAAACATGCTAATTGTGGACATGAGCTGAGGTGAGAGCTGTTAGGTCCTTGAAATGTGGGTTTCCTGATTTTATGATTAGCTATGTATACATTTGCTTTAATATTAATTTCATCCAAAAGCTGTTTCTATAGGAAGATGTATCATATAAATGAGTTTTCATTACAATGACAGCAAATAAATCTTTTCAAGGGATTTTTTTTTAGGAAGCAGGAATACAATTAGCCCTTTTAAATAATATTCTCTAAAATATGTGAAATAGCGATTGCAACAATTTATATTTTTAGTCTTCTAACACAAGTCCTACTGTTTTCTTAAGATGAAAACTTATCAAGTCTAATGTTTTTTATCTTCAAAATCTTAGAGTTTCAGGTTGACAAACCCAGTGTGGCTTTTGTCTTTTTTAGTTAAATCTAATCTATTGTAGATAAACTAGCTCTATACCCCCTTCGAAATTGTCTTTTTTTCTATCAGTTGCATCTGATTTATACCAATAAACAATTCCTAAGAACTCTGTGTCAGATGGACTAAGATGGCATTGCTTTTTTATGAGGCTGTTATCAGCTTGATACAAAGAAATGGTTATTTTTCACTACAGTGCATACTTTAATTTGTTGAAAGTGCTTACAACAAGCATTTTCATAGTTTCACAATTGCACAGTTTTTAAATTAAGATTAATGATTGCAGTCCTAGAAATACCAAAAGCACACTGTTCTGTACATCACAGATTGCAAAATGGTTTATGTTCCTGACCTAGTCTCCTTTTAAGACAGTGGTCATGGCCGCTAAGCCTCACAAGACCCATCACAAATGATACTCTTAGAGAATTCCAAATCTGAGACCATGTATTAAAACAGTATAACTATTAATTTTCTGGCTTTTTGGACACCAGAATGCCCAGCAGACAGGCACTCCTAGAAGAGCATTCTGCTCAGATGGGGGTAGGCAATACCCCTCTGAGTCCAAATCCAGACCTGCACATGCAAGGCATAGGGTGCAAGAAGAGCCATCAAATATATTCAGTAAGTCTGGGTCCTCCAAAGTCTGCAATATAATTCTGCAATGATACTGTGATCAACAGAATTATTTAGGAGCTATGAGACAGGATTAGGTGTGCCATGCCATTGCTAAACCTAGGTTTACAAAGGAATAGAAAATATAAGGTATTTCTTGGTTTGTGATTGAGTCTTTCTGGTCTGCTTCATCCATAGCAGTCACTGCCTTTATAACTTAGTGAATACAGAAAGCAAAGAATCAACCTAAATTTATTCTTAGGAGAGCAACGAAGGAATTAGCAATCTGAGAAATCTGAATTATTTATTGATGGAGGAAATCTCAAAATTCAGATTGGCACGGTTTGACATGTCCTAGAACAGCAGAGGCCAGTGACACCGAGCCACTGAGCTGAAGCCTCATGTTACCATAGGTTTTAGGCTTTGCAGGATCTTCCTCTGGCTCATTGATCAGAAGTGCTAAGGCAATTCACTTGGAATTTTTTTCTCTGAACATGCCATGGAACCATTTGCCTTTATAAACTGCAAATCAGGTGGAGGTTCTTACTTTGTCTGCACAGCTGCCAAGCACAGACATTATCAAATTAGATTCTTAAGTGCCTATGATTTCACAGCATGCTTGTGTGGAGTGGAAGAAATCCACTCAACAGCTGATTTTTTCCAGCTACACCTTCTCACACACTACAGTTTCATATTCAGATGTCTCATATAAACCAGATATATGCAAAATGACCTTTTCTCCATGCTCATGTTATCATCTATATAAAAAAATTCCAAGCATCACATAATGCAAAACATTTCTTTTTGTTCTCATCTTGCAATTAACTCCAGTCTCATTATGAATTTTTCGAACTTTTACAAGTGATAAAAAATCAGAGCTGTTACCTACATTGTTCTGGCAGGTCAATGGCAGCCTCACTGTAAGAAAAAAACCCTTTTTTAAAATTTTGCTATGAAAACTATTTTGCATTCCATGGTGTGTACACTTGCTGTATACACAGCTTTTATGCACATTATAGCTAAAGGAGAAGACTTTAATTGCTGGAACACTGTTCTGCCAGGTATATACTGAGAAGAAAATTTTTGCCTTATATAGATCAAGCAGGTTTTTGTTATATTGATCTTAGAATCTTTGTTATAATGATATTAGAAGCTGCACAGCATTCACAGAGAACTTCTTTTGGTTTTTTGGACACAAAAGGGTTTACAGTAAATGTCTCACTCTGAGTACTGGTACATTCATGTTACTTCATACATCTGAGCAAAAATTGTTTGTATCTGTGGAGCACAGGAGGGGAAAAGAGGCCCTAAAGTAGTTTAAACTCTGAGTTTAGATATGTTTGTAAACTGCCTAATACAAACCTACAAGCATTGCATATTATAAAGGCTATCATGGTTTGTATTTGTGCTGCAAGTCTATAATTATTTGTAATATCCTTCAAGATTTCTGTGTGATGGCCAGTGTTACAAATGTAAGAGTGTAAGACTATGTTGAAAAATGATATTGTCAAGTGCTTTAAGAAGTTTTATAGGTAAAATGTCTGACATATAATGAAATAATCTCAAATTCTGGTTTGGGGATTGTATTGATCAAGTAGAGAAAATCCTTTGTTTATTTTACCCAAGAATTTCTGATACACCTGAAAAAGTAAAGCTCATACTAATATTTTCTTTTTCTGAATTAAACAAGGATTAGTCTCACTTTGAGTGGAAATCTAACACAGTGGTTAATTAATCTTCTTGTTTCCTCAAATACAGATCTGCAGACTTCAGTGTCATCTATCAGCAGGAAAGTACCAGCAGAATCTCTTTTCAAACCAGCCTCTCATATTTGTATCTCCTACCAGTCAGCCACCCTGCAAAAAGCTAATGGAACTTATACAGCTGGCAGGAGGGAAAATATGTAAAACCTTACATCAGGCAAAAATCTGTATAGGAGAGAGAAAACAGGAAAGAAGTACCAGGAAATAGTATCTTTATCAGAAAAAATGGATATTAGGTAAGACACCAAATTTCAACTTATATAAAATATTGTAGAATATGTATTTTAAAAATTGTCAAAAGTGTTTCACTAAACTGAGGTTATCAAGGGAAGAAAAATGGAACCAGCTGCTACAGGAAGGTTGTCTCTATGGTGAGATATTTCTCTTACAGCTAAGAGGGCTTTATGATGGTCCTAATACTCACCATTTTAGATTTTCCTTGAACAAAAATCATCCAAATATTTTCAAGTTTATCTTTTGTATGATGGTTTCATTTAGAGCAAACTAAATTATGGGAAAATGCCTATATGAGAATTGCTTTCTAGAGCAGCATGTATTTCAACTTTAGATGTAGTTTTAACTGATACAGATTCACATAGTAATACTGAAATATGGTGACTGGCCCCTCTGATAAATTTTCCTGAATGCTGTATAATACAACTGAAAGACACTGTTTACAGTCTCCATTTCACTTGCAAAAATTTCTTTTGAACACCTACAGTTATGTTTCTGAGTTCTTAGTCTATCATTTTTCCAACTCATTTGCAACACATTCTGGCAGACTCTATTTTCAGCAAGGTCCCTTTTTCCAAAATGGGACTTTATACAGAAAAAATAAGATTTAATTTATGTCTTATACTCGGTCAAACTTCTGAAGAAAGTGTCTCACTCATACCCTAG
The DNA here is from genome assembly GCA_013186435.1 of Turdus rufiventris. Classification (NCBI taxonomy): domain Eukaryota; kingdom Metazoa; phylum Chordata; class Aves; order Passeriformes; family Turdidae; genus Turdus; species Turdus rufiventris. The sequence continues at coordinate 6,600,863 of PYHW01010255.1, forward strand.
CAATAAAGGTACTTCAGGAGTTGGTGTTACATGAGAGTAGCCAAGCACATCCTGATCTCCTGACCTCTAATGCTCTCAGATCATGAATGAATGAAAATACTGTTAAAGAAAAAAGGAAAAAGTGAGTCATAAGGAAAAAATACTCATCTAAATGCACATTTTATGTCACACTTACTTAAAGTATAAGATAAAATTGTGAAGATTGACAAGAGAGGCGTAAGAAGGTGGCCTTGTTTATTGTACCTTTCTGCTGCTTCCAAGAAGACTTAGAGAGCAAGTGTGCAAAAAAAAACCAACTGAGCAGATGATGAAACCAGAGGTTTGTGCAGGACTAAAAATAAGAGTAAATTAAACACAAAAGTTTCCAATAGTAGTGCGCCAGATGGACAAATGTAATGATCTAAAGCAGTGTGCGATTCATGTGTCCCACTCTTCTACTGGTCTCATGGAGGTCTGCCTTATCCCAGGTCAAGGATCTCATGAGCTCCCTGCAGCTGGGCAGGCCACCTTCAGCCCATCAATGGACTGAAGGAATTGTGTATCCAGCTGCTAACAAAAAAAGATTTGAATTTTTTGTGCCGTTTACAGATATCTCAGTTCCTTTTTGCAGTCTGATTTCTAATCTCTACCTCCTGCTCACAAGGCAAGGTCACACTCCAGTTAATGGGTTTTAATTCATTTTGATGAATCATCAAATCTCAGAAAAAAAGTATTTCTACATGATGCTTTAAAGGAATGGTACAGAGTTTTGAAGCTCTGCCCCTTCTCAGCAGCTATGTGCATGTAATATGAACAGTGTCACCTATAAATTGCTGTCTTAATCAAATAAATCTGATCTGAAGGTGTTTCTAATCTTTCACACTTCACTGTTGCAATCCATTTGTGGTTATCTGCTTTCTGCTATTAATACCAGCTGCTAATTAATTCACTCAAGGTTGACTGGAACAAAAAGCACATAGATCAATAATGCAGCACCTTTTTAAAACTTAAGTAAATGGTAAGAGTTGCACTATTATCATTTGACTGTTCACATTTATCTTCTCTCTCTGGGTTCTCAACTTTGTTCTCACCAAACTGCTTTGTACCAGAAACTGCTCTGAAGTGCATTATTGCTTTATCATCTGTTTCTTTTGTGTTTTATTTTTAAAAATCCTAGGTTTTTAAAATTTATTTTAGATTCAGTCACTCAGTATACAATATGTCCTATGGAAAACTACATTTTTCAGATGTGAGCTAACTCAAGAGCTTCCATATGGTTATAAGGAAACACACAAGGCTTGGATTCAATAAAAAGTAAGCTGTGAAGGAAATTCCCAAGAAAATGCAAGTTACATACTTATAAATGCAGAATAATTATTTCTATATTTTTAATGCTTGTTCAGGTGTCCATCTTGTGAAGTCTTTAGGTTTTGAAATAAAGTATTTCTCTGATAAAAGTTACCTTCCTTTTGTTTATTTGTTGAAAACCTTTGGAACTAAAAGCTGAAGGAATCACTATTCACTGGGAGGGAGCGGAATTTTGAAGTCTTCAAGTGAGGTTGGTCATGTTGCAGTGCAATTGAAAGATGAGCACTCAGCGTGGGTAAGTGTGCCTGAGCTGGGTCTCAAAGTGAAACTCAGTAATTATGCTCAGATGTGTAGTTAAGGTATTGTTTTATTTCAATGCCTTTAATTGAATCTCAAAATGTGTCCACCTTACACCTAAGCTGACACCACAGTTACTGGCTCTGAGTTAAATGCAATAAGACACTACATCATTCAAATGCTAAAATCTGTTGAAAATGGAGCATACAGTAATTTCACTACTATAAGGCGCACCATTTTGACTAAAATTTTGGCCTGAACCTGGAAGTGCGCCTTATAGTCCGGTGCGCCTTATATATGAACAAAGTTTGGAAATTTGCCAACCTGGAAGTGTGCACTGCGAGCCGCGGGGGAAGCCGGAAGAGCCATGGCTGGTGGGTGCAGGCAGAGCCCGGGGGCTTGCAGGGCCGCAGCTGCCAGGTGGAGGTGGGGCTACAGCCAGCAACCGCACGGGGGGAGCTGGAGGTGGATCCTCACTGCAAAAAAAACATGCACCTTATAGTCCAGTGCGCCTTATATATGGGCAAAAGTTCGGAAAATTGCCAACACCCAGAAGTGTGCCTTATAATCCGGTGCACCTTATAGTCGTGAAATTACTGTACTATGAAATCCTTTAGATATGCTTGCAAAATGTCCACAAATGTCTTACATGTTAAATTGCTCTTTAAGATTTGTTTTTAGCAGGTACAAAGTGAGGTTTATATGTAAAGTATGCTGCATAGCACCTCTTTATCTATAAATGTACAAGCTCCTTTAAAGATTTCCAAGTACCGTCAAAATCATGACAGAGAGCAATGTTATGAAGTAATTTAAAGGCAGCTCATAACTCACACCTTCCAAACTCAGAGTTCCCTCAGCATAAGAAAATCCAAAATCTGTACAAAAAGTTATTATTTTGAGTTAATGTTATGGAAAAATCTAAGTACAATGGTTGATTTTTATGTTATTTTTACATTGCCATTCTTTTGCATTGTTCTAACTTCTCTTCTTCTTAAAGAAATTTGAATATAGAAGGATTATACAATCTTTCTCTTCAAAACGAGTTCAGCAGTATCTGTGGGTGACAGGCTGTTTCAGGTACAAATTGCATTTGTATAGTTGCTCTGTAAAATGTTTAATATACTTATAATGGAAAAGCTCCACATTTTTATTATTTTATGGAAAATTAAACTGATTTTATTTTCTGAAATGCTAAGCACCTCTAGCTCAAAAGGTTAAGACCTCATTTTCAAGTGCTTCATAGCTGGATTTGATATATAAACTATAAAATCTAATTTACTGAGGTCTTTTTCTTGCTTAGATTTCTGATAGGCAAATTTTTAACAGTTTCTCACCTAGGAAAAGTATGTTTGATAGAAAAACTGGTATGTTTGATACAAAATTTAGTAATCATGTCTGTCTACAAATTGTACAGTTTATCCTCAAAACTGTTTACCTATTCAGTGCAGAGCACTGAATAACATGTTATCACTCTTCAGCCTTGACCTTATGAGCCCCCTTATTAAGAAGGTAGTTGCCAAGTATTATATAGTAAAATAAAAACACTTATATAGGTTGTGGCATGTGAACATATGGTTGCCAGTAAATAACAGGATCATTTGTTTGAATTTTACTGCTTAACTTTGACTATAACAACCTCCTGGTTTTATTTTGTAGTCATTTCCTAAGTGTACTACCCATAAAAATCTGTCACTATTAATTTATAGAATATAGCACTCCAAATCAGCTTTCTCATAAATCTTCTTAAGATTAGTCTCAGCTATTTAAGTTGTAAATTCTTGGATCATCTTGTTGGTCTTTATTAGTCACACATGTAACAGATTTGACAGTGAAAAGTCTAATATCCTTTTTTTTAAAACTAAAAGGTTTCCAATAAAACAATCTGCCAATTTATATAATCCCACCTTAAATTACATGGTTGATAGAAATTCCTATCTATTGGGTCTTGCAGAATTTGTAGTAGACAGGCAGACATAGCCAGCAGGAAACTGAATTCCAAAATCTGGTCTCACATTCTGGAGTGAGAATAGGACTGCTGTCCACCCTGACTGACTTGCTTTCTAAGAGTATACCCAGCCCCAAGAATCATCAAAGAATCATCAGTGATTCATGAGGAATTTTGAGTTCTGAGATCTTTGCAATGTGCAAAGATCTTCTTATTAAGAAGATCTATTTACTTTCATTAATTTCCTTTATTGCTTTTTTTGTTGTTTTGTTGGGGTTTTTTGTTAGGTTTTTTTTGCAGAAGTTGTCTTAACCTTATCTTTTTTCATCCTGCAAGAACACTTTTCCCATTCATTTGTGAAAATGACTCAGCATTGCTGCTGTGTCTCCTCAGAGAACTTCTGGTCCCGTGCTAAAGGCTCTCCAGCTCAATCCCATCAATACGATTAAAGGTCTATCTAAGACAGCTTAACTTGATTAGGAATCTGTTTAAACTAAAACATATTGAAAAGTCAAAGTAAGTATTATTCCTCTGTGAGATTCACATTAGCTGAGCTAATTTGGAAATGTAGTTTAACTCCCAGCACACTTTAACTCGTTTTATTTTTATCAGTGCTATAGGTGGCACCAACTGGGTGCACAGACCACCAATATCTCTCCCATCCTTCCTCTTCCAGACATATTAAGAGCTTTTAACACATTTTGCATAATTTAGTGGGGACTCACAAATGCTGAGGACAAACACAAGCATGGCCTTGAAGAATGTGTTGCTTAAGCTGTGTCAGAATGGCAGCAAAATTGGTGTCCTCTTCAAATTGTATATCCATAAAAAGTACCTTAGGATCTAAAAAAATTTCTTAGTTTCAGTGACTTATAATGTGAGATTGGCTAAGGATGTGTTTGAAAGAAAGATTGCCGATGAGGTAGTTGGATCTTATATCTCTTTTCCCCCTTTTCTCTGTTTTTGTAATCAGTTTTAGATTGTAACTGCATTTGTGGTAAGTATTTCAATTGAGTAAAAAGTCTCTAAATATTCACAGTGATCCCAGTATATGAACCATCTGGTATTGACTTACTAAACTACAGATTTGTTGAGCTGGTTTTATGTTTCTGGATATTTTCCTGATACAACTATAGTCAACTTTTTGGACATTGTTCCTTTTTAAATAAAAAAACCTAATAAAAACTATTGCATCACTTGATCATCTGTTTATAGTTCCACTAAAATAGACTTGTGTTATATTAATTGATCTGTATGAAATGTAGTTTAGGCACAACTGCATTATGTGCTGAACTGTTATCAGCACATTCAGTGCTAGAAAGCTGCCAGCACACACACACACATTTTTTTGGTGAAACCTTAGGGACTGTGAGGCAAAGGTGCTCTAAATCAGTCTTTCTGAGCAGGAACTGTGCCTGTGTGGAACTAACATAGCTGTGTGTGTTTCTAACTCTTATAGAGCCTCAAGTTGAGGTATACAAGGAACAATATCTAGAAAACTGATTAAACTAACTAGTTTTTCTCCCAGAGAAACACCAAAAAAAAAAATTTGCTCACGCTGAAAACTGAAAAGTATTAAAAAGCCTGTGTCTGCCAGCAGTCATCTTTAGTGACAGCTCTGATAAAATAAATACAAATGGCTGTGGTCCTATTGCAACAGCCAGGGTCTTATTTCTGATCTCCTTTTATTTCTTTCTTTCAGAATTAGGTCTTTGCATGACAGGACCAAACAGCAGGCTCTGGAAGAGTATCACCTGTACATGTAGCAGCTGATAAGAGTGGTTAAAAACTGCCAGTGGTAAAAAAATAACCACTGTTATCAGCACAGGTATCTGCTGAGAGCTTTTGGTGGGACCAGGGTTTTCCTTCTGTTGATACAGATGTGGAACAACCTCTAATCACCCAGGAGTGGCTCAGGCTGCTGTGCAGGACCCAGGTGTAAAGTAGCAGCCAGGTGTGATGCAGGACTGCACGTTTCCTTGAACTGTCAGAGCCAGCATCCTTCAGAGAGTGCTTTGTGGCACAGTGCTGGAAGCACAGCCCTCCCAGCCTGCCAACATGTCCTCACCTTCCTCACACCTGGGAATCTCAAACTCACACTGGCCGAACCTTCCTGCGACCCCTTCCATGCCAGCATGTGCTGTTTGCCTTCTGTTGTCTGGAAGGCACCTGAGCTATCACTAGAGACAAAACTGCCATGGGTTGTTTATTTTCCAAGGGGATTTATCAATGCCACAATGTCATTCAACTTGTTTTAGAGGTATATTTAAAAGAGGAAAAAAAAAAAAAACAAAGGTCTGACTACATGTGAGTGTTGGTGAAAGGATTGGTACTACCAGTCCAGGCAGGTTTAGGGTTTGCTTGGTTTTTTTTTTTCCTTTTTCATCACAGATTTTATGGAGCTATACACTCAGGGCTTTTAAGAGAGAAAACCAGATCTCTAGGAAGGAGTGTGCAAAGGAAGGTGGTTTCACAATATTGTTGATGTGACATGTGCATGTTACAGTCATGGCAGCAGCTGAAGCTGAAACTTGGAAACTCTTCTGCAAGTCGTTAGTTTTTGCAGAACATAGATCTCTCTTAAGACCCTGCTTTTTCAAAACTTAATAATTAAATAAATATACTTTAAAAATCACAGGAGAAGATGGCTTCATGATTGAGAACTTTTAGGGAGATGATATCATCTCTAAATTACATTTTTATTTGTTGACTTGGATGTAAGTATAGGGAGAGGTAAAGAAGAAACATTTTCCAGATTTTTCTGCTCTGGAGTGAAGCATTCCAGCTCATTCACTCAAACTGAGATTTGTTCAGGGGAAGATTTGCTAAGTAAGTAGTGCCATGGATCTGGAGATAAGCCTAAATCCAAGATGGTTTTTATGCATGCAATATGGAAATTGTCATACTTTAAATGTTCTGTGCAACACATTGTGGATAAAACTAAACCAATGTCTAAAATTCCGCATTATACTTTTTAAGTTGAGAAAACCCAGGCTTTTTGATCTTAACATTTGTGGGGAGGGCAAAGGTTTTAGTTCAAGGAATGAACATATATGGACCTGCTCTGATTACAGCCTAATGTGTCAATTCATATGAAAATCAAGACACTTGGGAACCCTGCTATAAGCTTGCAGATACTTGACCTCTCTGAAGAGCCTGGCTGGTCCCTTTGCCACTTTTAATGTACACTTAAGGAAATCTGGTGCTCCTCCTCACCCCACCGATGACTGAATTTTTCTGAATAACTTGAAATTCACACCCACTTGAAATGCTGACTTGGGAATACACTTTTTTGGACACATGCTTCATCATGTGCACAAAGATAAGCATTTTAGAAGTTAGAGGAAGAGTATTTCCTCCTACAGAAGAGAATTTATATTTTCCCTGACATTGCCCAGGCAACACAAGCTTGAATAAAAATTGACGCTAAAAGCAGAGTTCTCTAGTCTGGGAATCAACACTGTTATTTTATTCCCAGCTACACTCAGTATCCTACTTGATGAAGAGAAGAATGTCCTTCAGTGCAGGGATGTTGAACATATTTTGATGACCCATATAGAAGCTATTAAAGGGCATAGCTGCAAATAAAAGAATTTGAAATTGTAGAACATGAGATTCACTTTGCCCTGATTTTATCCAGCCCCTTCTCCTTCTGTGCTTTTTGTCTTCTCCTTTTCCTTGATGTTAGTAGTGATATTTCATATATATTACATTTTAAGTGTTGTTTGAGAGACAGAAAGCCATACTCTCTAAGCAGTACTCCCTTGCGTACTATCACAGCCCCTCTGTTACAGAATCTGATCTCCTTTTCTGCCTTCCCATTTGGAATCTTTTGCATACCTAGACCACCAGCAGTGTGCTACACAGAAACTATGAAGCTACAGCTCTCATGAGAGGTCTGAGCCTGGATCTGCCCAGGCTAACAAAGGCCTTGTTCCCAGGTCTTCAGTTCTCTGTATACTTTATGAGGATTAGTTGTACCCTAAATTTGCTATCTATGCAATTTAGAGCATCTGAGTTAAAAGTGTAGGTAGGCACAAAGACAGCGGAAGGACAAAGACTCCTAATAAAGATTGCCTGAATATCCAACTGACGTTTTCCAGGAGATTATGTCATTAATGAAGAGAGTTTTGTATCTCAGAAAGTTTTGTTCATGCCTAAGTTAGAAAGTTAAAGGCCTAAGTAAAGGTGACTTCCCATTGAATTCAATAAAAGTTCTTTACTTCCTGCCAGCTAGCAGCATCTTTCTTTGCAGTTCCAAGCACACAGGTTCGCCTTTGTGTCTAACAGGATATTTGAGAAGGTTCAGAGACTGGAAGCAAAGTCAAATCTACAAACTGTCCTCTGTATGAGAAATGATTGCACAAACTGGGGAATCCCCTGCCTTCAAAAGGGATGGCTGAGAGGGCAACATCTTCACACCACATAGAATCAAGCTGTGGAACTTACTGGCTGTTAAAAATATATATGGATTTAAAAACAAGTGAAGTAGGAATTACTGGAGGCTGGACAATCTTGCTGAATGCCATGGTGGTTCCCTCAATCTTGATGGCACCAATTCCAGGTGCTTCCTGGCCTTTTTGCTGCCAGGCAGCAGTACAAGACACTAAGATTCTATGCACCTTCCAAAACTAGCTGGAAGTGATGGGTATGATGATCTACAGGGTTTGCAATATTGCAGAGAGACAACATCCTGGCGATGACCCACTACATCTGGTCAGGGCAGCAGAGAGGGTATGTGTTGCATCTCTGGCTGCAAGAGTTCAAGGAAACCAATGACACTTAAGTCTGCTATAGCTCCAGTTGTGACTGTCATAGTCACAACCTGAAATAGTGTAGGTTGAATCCTAGGAATACTCTTCCTAATTAACCATGATTTTTCCAGCCCTGGAGGCAGAAGTCTGCATCCAAATAATCTCAGCCATCCAATTTTTGGCCCCACCACTATTGATACCTTAAATTTTAGCATTCATATTTTCCAGATTCTGTACTGCATAAGTATCCAACTCTGAACTTCATATAAAATGTTAGCAAGTTCTCTTCACAGTTTAGTTAGACAAAACAATCCTTTTCCAGCCTGAGAACCAAGGACACTGTTGCAGCTTCAGGCCCAAAAAGTGTAAACAGCAAATTGAGGAGAGAAATCTGGGAGGGTGGGACTTCATAACCAGAAGCTGTAACTGGACAAGTAACCCCATCATTTGTAAATTAACCAAAAAGTGTGAAAACTCATGACACACCATCCATCTTGGGTCCATCTTGGGTGGAGCCTCAGGCAGGTTTTGTTCTGCCCAAGGTGTATCCTTTGAAGGCCTTTTTAATAAATACCTACTTTATTCCTTTAACACTGTCTAGCCTCTGTTCTACGTAGCCTCTTAGGCATCACTACTGCACCAAATAAGGGGTGTCTTCCTTCTTTTTGTGTTCTCCCTACACTGCTGTAAGACTATGCTTCCATATCAATAGCACAGATCTGTCTCTTTTCATGGAGCAGACTATTAAATGAGTACATAACCATAGGAAAATAGTAGCAAAGTGGTCAGCTCTGCCTACTTTCCTGGCATAGATGCCATTTCTTTGTGGCATGCAGTGTGTGGGAGAGCTTGCTTACTTACCAGGACTTCCAGTACAGTTGCCAGCCCTCTCTGTGTCTTGTATTCTACTACTGTTTATATCTAAAACAATATCAGAAATCTTTCCAATGAATAAAGAATAGTTTTAGAGTGTGAACTTACCAATAAATAACCAGAGCCATACTTGATCTCAACTTGGTAACTTTTTGCTTTTTTATTTTTGAAAGAACTAACTTCAGTTATTGAGGAAAGAAAATCTTCACTTTTTTCTAAGTAGGATCAAGTGCTGTTGTGTTGTAGCTAATACAATTTACTCATATCAGTGGTCCTATCTTTTTTTCATTTCTATTTTAGTAGCTGGACATCTATATAACCAGAAATGCATTAAGAAAATTGCTACTTTACTCCCTAATAAGACTAAATCTTCTTAAGCTAGACTTCCAGCTCCCAACACAGAGAAAAAAAAATTATGTACAAATGTCCAATCCCAAGTTATACAAGGAAAGTACAAATACAGGGGTCTCTCAGGAAAACTGGATGTTGCAAATTGAGTGTGGGAAAATGCTGAGAGCTTCAGGTCATGGCTGACATTTAAACTCAACACCTCTGCTTCTGCATTGCTATTACTGGTAGTCAGTGACGTAAAACACTGCTTTGCTGTGGGTTTGATATCGAGATAATCTGTACAATAAGTCACCAAATCCAGCTATATTTACAGACTTAATAAACTTTTTCTGCAGAATATCAATATGGGTACCTAGAAGCAATGTTTGTTTTTAACTGCAGCGCTGTGCTCTTTTGCATGAACTGCAAAGGAAAGTGTTAGTATCTGCCTCTTCACAAGTGATTTCTGTTCCATTGTTATTGCCCATGATTCAGCTACGTGAATACCTGAAATACTGACAGCTATATTTTGCAAGTTAGAAAATTCAGAGAGGAGTTTTATTTCCATACTTTATTTTTGTTGCACCACAGAGGGTCAGAGGTTCTTCATCACTGGCCTGTGGTCTCCTTAATAAGGGGAAAGGGCTACAATAGAACTGAATCAGCACAGGCCCTATCTGTCCACTGCTCCTACAGTCTGGTGGTTTATGGACAAATGATGCTATTTATTTTACATCCTGTTTTGGTTTGGGTTTTTAAAAATATTTTGCTGTAAAACATTTTTCTGATTTTTAGGGAAAGAAAATGACCTCAACTCTTGATGAATTTGTGATTTCGAAGAAGGGAGGCACGCTGCAAAAAGATAAACAAGTTTCAAAATATCCTTTAGAAACACCAGGATTGTCATAGAAAACTCTTGAGTAATGTACATGTGGCTGCTAACAAGGCTGTAAATGGCTGCATTACTGCCAATAAAAGATGCCATCTGGTAGGTCTGCCTATTAAAACAGAAGTTTATCTGCAACCTTTTAACTCTGGAGGTTTGGTTTGGGTTGGGTTTTTTTTGCTATGGGATGTTGCTAAATCATCGAGAGAAACATGGCAGTGTTAATAAAATTATTTATGGAGTTATCAAAATGCCGGTTGTGACAAATTAGATCCTAAATTCTACTCCTAAACTGGAGTTTGGCTTTGTTAAACCAACTTTACCTCAAGTTTGGTCATCAGCTCTTCATACCATGAAGGGTAGTAAAGGCATGAGAGCATGAAGTCGAGCTCTAGGGCTTTCTTCTTTCACCAGTGAAGGCTGTGGTGTGACCTGGGGGAGTTATTCTGTGTGCTCATCAGCATGTAATTGCAGTGTCATCTACAAAACCTGTTATACCTGAAGAGGGAGGTGAAGGGAAAAAAGGATACCTTACTTCCTTACTTCCAAGGTTATTTTTACTCCAAGAAACCTTTTTGTATGATCTACTGTGGGTCACTACAGAAATCCAGCCAAACTGGGGAAAGCAGGATAAGGTAACAGAAGAACAAGCAGGTAGTTTGTACATGTTTGTTTGTACACCCCATGTTTATACTCAGACTGCAGGCAGAAGGTAGGGCAATCTAGACACCCACACATGCTTGTCAAAAGGCTGGAAGGACCAGCAAATGCACTAGCAAACAAAAATCCATTTGAAGTATGAAGTTATTGCCTACCTGGTTAGGGGCATCATCACACAGGAGCTCTTTGCTGACCCTACAATCATGGCAAACAGCAAAAAATGCAAGCTTTAAAGACATGGGCAAAAATTTCAGCATTAGGCAGGGCCAAAGAGAAGCACAGCTTAGCGCAAAAATAACAGAACCCTCTTCTTTGAAATGAGACATTTAAATCCACTATTCACAGAAAAGTGAGTTTTTTCTGAAACTACTAAGATACTTCTTTCAAGACTTGAAATAATCCATTTATCAGTGATACTAATTGAAAGATACTCTAGTCAGGCAGAGCAAAAAGTGATAGATGATAATTATTTTAATAATAAAATAATAATAACAAAATAATAATAATATAATGATAATTATAATGATAATCATAATGGTTTACTATGTTTGGTTTCAGGAGTTTTAAAGAGACAGTGTTGGTTTTGCACACTTCATCAGAGAAGCACAGCAGTGGAAAGCAAACATCATTGGGATTTCATGTCTGACATTATGCAGGTTACAGTAAGTAAAGCTTCCCCTTAAATTAGTTACATTAACAGTGTTGATATGATATTTCTCTTCTAATGAGCTGCATTTCAGCATTTTTCTCATGTTATACAGGACATTTTTGGTCACTTTGCATCTACTGGTTGTGTTCAACTGTCAGTAATGGGATAATCCTATGGAGTTCTTTAATTACTTATAGCAAATTCAGGTTTGGTCCAGACAATTCTGACAAAAGCAGGAAAAGCTTTAGAGACTATTTATTTTTGAAATGTAATTAGTCACCGATATGCTGTGAAGACGGGAAGCCCCAGCCAGCCTAAGGAACCATCCCTGCAGCCCAGCCCTGCACCATGTGCATGGAGCGATCCCAGCTGCTGGAGTTGCTGAGGCAGCATGGCCAGAACGTATAAAATAATGCCCCTGGTGATACCTGCTGCCTCCCAATGCCCGAGTCAGCTCCCTGAAGAAAAGGCTCTTGCACGGACTCCCGAAGATTTAAAGCATAAAGAGATTTGACACACCAAAGCAGGCAGAGACAGCAGCTCTAACACTCTGGTAGCTGGCATGGGATTTCCCCAGCAGCCAGGATGGAGGAGCCTGTGGCAGCAGAAGACTCTTGCCGTGTGTCAGCAGCCACAGCTAAAGAGTGAGCGTGCATGTCCCTACCACCCTTGGGCCCTGGGCTAAGACCACAAGTGCCACAGGGCCCTTCCTGTATCCACAACATCGGCTGTTTTTCTCTGAACTGGTGTTTCCACCTCATCTTTGGTTTGATTCCTCCCAGTTTTCATCAATCTCAGCCAGCCCCATCCTCTGCTCAGAAGTCTCATTTAATCTAACTGATGGATAAGAAGCATATGCAACTTTTTCAATAAGATTTCTGACTTCACCCTTTTAACCCAGAGAATAACTATAAATAGTTTATAATGTCTGGGATTTCCACAGCCTAAGTGCAGCTATAAATAGTTCTAAACATTTTCCCACTTCATGCTTTTGAAAAGAACATTCTCCACTTCCTTTCTTGGAGAACCCCTGGGAATAACTCTAGATCACAGCTCAGAAAATATGTATATTAGGGGAGTTTAGCAAGACGGAGCTGCGGCAGCTCTCGGGCTAATTTGGCGTCAGGAAAGGGTCAGGCGTCCTTGGCCAGGAGTCCATGGCCGCGATGCCAGCCGGGCTCGCTCCGCCCGTGCCCGCTCAGCCCCGGGACGCGGGGCTGCTGCTCCCGCTCCGCTCAGCGGGGCTCGGCGGCGCTACGTGCGGGACGTGTGTGCTCGGCGGGAGCTATTGTAAACACCGCAGCAGCACTCGTGCCTTCGGCTCCCATGGCCCGGAGCCTGCGGGAAGGGGTCGGGACGGGCCGGGAATGGACCGGGAATGGACCGGGAATGGCCGGGAATGGACCGGGAATGGCCGGGAATGGCGCCCCCTGCCGCCCGCCCGCGGCGCCGCAGGCACGGCGCAAGGAGGCGGCGGCGGCAGCGAGCGGAATTCCCGCTTCGGCCCCGAGCGAGCGAGCTCTGCAACGAGTTCCGTACCGGAACGCTGATGAAAGACTGACCTGATGGCAAACCATGTGCTGCCATTCAGTCCTTCATTTTCTCCATCTTGCCTTTTTGTTTCACCTTAAGCCATTACACTGCTTTCACTTTAAAAGCTCTAAAATATCCAGTATCTATTTTACCTACCATATGAAGATATTTGAAGCTGATGATCAGGAAAGACTGGAATTTATCCCTATAGAAGATGATAAATTATTTGCTATAGGACACCAGATCATGTACTTCCTAATGAACAGGCATTTGCAAGATGCAGCTACAGGGAATGGCTTTACACAAAAATTTAGGAAGTGCAGGGAGTAGAACAGCTCAGTTGACAGACTCAGACCATTTATTCTACATAGCCCAGAAAAATGTTCCTGTGAAAAATATGAAAACAGAAAATCACATTATGCTATTATATCTTTTATAAGTACACAGCAGTTTGACAAGATGATTTTATGCGTTGCTTCGTGTCTACAGAAAACTAGATGAGCAGTAATGAAGACCAGTTTCAAAACAAATATTTTTAAATTCGGCCCAGGAACTGGCAGGGATGTCAAGTTCCTAATATTAGATGGCAATGACTTTGTGTAAACAAGGAGCATGAGAAGAGAAAGTCCTAACCCCATAGGATTCCAGCAACTCAGAGAACCTCTGTATTAGGTATAGTAATAGTATATAGTATTAGGTATAAAGTGTATGATTTCTAATACTAAGAGCACAATGAAATGGTTTAGCACACATGAAAACAAGCTGAGATGCTTGCAGGAATTAACATTTGCTTTTTTTTGACACTTTAAATCAAAACAGCTTTAAATTTGTATCTATGCAGTAGTAAATTTGTATACAAAATGAATGCAAATTGTCTGTGGTATATGCAATACCAAATTGCTGATTCCTTAAAAGAAGCCAACGTTTCCACAAGTATTTCTATCACAGCCTGTTCACAGATTTGTTACATGGTATGCAAGCTCTGCACCCACTTTAATGCTTGTACACTGAATGAAGTATGGCTCACTTCAAAAATACTTCCTTTTTGCATTGACTCAGTTCTAGGTGGTCCAGATAAAGAGGCTGTTGAGATAATGGAAAATTCCTCATCACAGAGATCTGACTGTGCACAGGAAAAGAGAGCTCTCTGCACTGCCACCTCTCACATCTTTGAAGTCTTTGGTAGTTTCACATTGTGGAAAGGACTGGATATTTCTTTTGCTCAAAACCACTGCAGACAGAATGTGAGAATATAACAAACCTTTGTATCACAGCCAATCAACCAAAGTCATACAATCAGTGAGTGCCATATAGTCTACTTAGAAATGCTCTACCCATCACAGATTACCTCTAAAAAAAGGTAAGCCTGATCTCTCGATGCAGTGGCCAGCATGTACTCTCATTCAGGGTATTTTTGAATGAGAACTGAGATGCCTATACTAGCAGAGCAGTAAATTGGTTCTGCTGTTATGACAGTAGGAGCGTAAGCCCAAACGAAAGTAAAGAAATAACCACAGCTTTGATTTACAACACTTCTTCCTCCTTGGAAAGAGCATTAAGTATGCACCAAGTAGTACAGTGCACTTGAAGTTATGCAGGATAATCCCAGGAGTTTCTGTGAAGTCAAAAGGGAAAAATAAAGGAAAATAACAAAAAGACTTTTTACATCTTCTCTCTCATTGTCACAAAGTACTCTGTTACTCTGTAAGAACTCGTGCTCCTTGGCCCAGTTTCCTCTCTTTCCAATCTTGTTTTTCAAGTGGAGCTCCTTTACTAGTAAGCATTCATTTGCATAGTCATAGGATGAGCTACAGCCTCTGAACTGACAATTTCATTCCTCTCCCTTCTGTGCAGTGTTTTTCTTCTGCATGGCCCTAACTCTGTAGGATACAATGCAATTCACTGGATTAATCACACAGATTAAACTCAAAATGCTGCTCCCATTTGGCACAGAGTGAGATCTTACAGAACCCCAAAGCCAAATGCAAGCTTTCCAAACAGAAGCAATATTCTACAAGGGTTTGGTTCAAGGTTCAAGCCTTAACACTATTCTAGGTAAGATCTACTACATAGCTGAATGTGGAAGTAAGCTGAGATAGGAAAGAGTTAAGTGATCAAGCTGAAAAGTTGTTTAAATATCATGAATTAAAAGCTCCAGCCTAGCTGCAAAGAATTAAAAAGGGCACAAGCTTGGCAATGCTCCTAAGGCAGTAAAAGCAATGTTTAGAGAGAAAGAAATCTTTGTTTGAATGCAAAAAGGAAACTAAAATTGGCAAAATGGAGCAAAGAAAATGGATCTGGGTGATCACAAACTGATGGAATACAAACGTCCCTCAATACAAGGAGAATCTCCATGAATTTCAACAGGGCCGCTGTCAAAAATCTCATCATCTAATATAGTCAAGGTCAAATCCCAGAAATTTCATAGGCTACCTTTAAAACTCAGTTAAATTGGTAATTGCTTCTGTCACATCTCACTCTCCTCTGTTTCAGACTCCAAGGGGCAAAGACCAGTTGCTTCTTCCATACCCATCCTTGTTATAAGAAATGCTGTCTGACACCACAAATCCTCTCCTGTTGGCAGCTACGGGCCCCTTGCTGATAATTTCAGTAAAACGGGAATATGGACTCCAGGCTCCCTGGAAAATCCTCAGCAAGTGGGAAGGAACCTAAACTTCTTGCCTCTTCAAAGGAAACCTTTAGCCCTCAGAGGAGTGAGATCACACTAAGTTGGTGTGATGGCTGCTGCCAAAAAAGGGAGGACTCACCACCCCCTCCACAGGGGACCAAATCCAGTATGAGCACATGGAGCTAGACCTGCTTGTTGATTTGGTAGAAGGATTAGCCTTTGTTTCTTGTTTCAACGGGTTAATCTTCTGTGGAATCACCTGCTTGATTGACTTGTAGGCACACCTAAATCTCGCTCAGAGAAGCAGTGTGTGAGCACAGGGTTGGAGGGAGCTGGCCTGCTCCATTCCCAATTATATTGTGAAATTGCCCCATAAGAAAAACATGATGAGAATCCTCAGCATTAGACTGTGAAGGATAAAGATGAGAGTCTCTACACAGTGCAATTAATGAGATGAATGAGCATCCCTTTTCCTAAATGACAAGCCTGCCATTGAAAATGAGGTGGGGAAAATCAATCCAATTTCTTGGAGGTTTATACTGCTTCGGAGTGCATTTATCCTCACCCTGGCAGTGAGAAAGTCTTCATGAAAAATGTGGAGGAGGGATGTGTGCTGCTCTGGAACTGCAAAGTCCTTTGAACCTGCTAGATGGGGTAGATGGGGCAGGGAGGTGAGGTGAGCCCTGAGGGAAGCAGAGGGTGATCTCTGGACTCCACAAAACCCCTGGAAGGGTTGCTGTGACCTCCTTTTTTCAGTGGGTTTACACTGGCCACCATATCATTGCCAGCCAACTCACAGAGTCCCTGGCAGGGTAGCACTAATAATAACTGAACTACAGCAAATGTCATCACTTCCCACAGCCCCTTCCCTGCTGAGCCAGGCACTCAGAGCTTCAATCCAACGGGGGGAAAAGGGACATTCCTCACCCAGTGTGAATACAATCGAAACATGTCACAGTACTTCTAATTAAACCCTACTTAAAATTATTGCCTCTGTAGAATTGCCTGCAAGGAAAAAGCCCCAGAATAACTCAGTTACCATGTAGTTCAATTCACCATTGTTTTTGACCAATGCCAAACACATCCGAGAAAAGGCAATCACTGACATAAATTCCTGCAACCGCATGAACAAGTGGAAGTGTCTTCCTGACTGCACCTGGGATTTGGCCAACGATGCATTAAAAACTTTTGTAATTTTCTGGTAGGTCGTATAACCACAGAAGCTTTCTGTATTGAAATAATTAGGACTTTGGAGATTCCCTAAAAAATTCCCATGAGAAAAAAGTTTCTGGGTAAGGTTTCTGGTAAATTGCTCAGGCCAAAATATGATTACAGTATCTCTTGCAGTGACAGAATGTTAAAAATCACAACATAATATTGCAAATTGGTCCCTTCTGCTGAAAATGGGATATTATGTGATCTGCTGATATTATTTCTTTATATTTTCAAAGCCAAGTTAGATGAATGTTATCTATCTTCTGTGCAGGCACTGATGAAATATTTTGGAAATTATCTTTTCTTACACCTGTATGCTTATTACAACAGAAGAATGGAAATTTAACTGTATTCACGACTTTCACTGATTTTTTTTTCTTATGAATCTAACTTTAGTTTTACATGACTGGATTCTGTGAAACTAAGGAGTACACTTGTGCTGCTGCATGGGAAATGTCTTGTTTTTAATGAGTTGCCAACTTAATGACCTGTGGGATTTCAAAGTTCCTTTTTGGTTTTAAAGGAAATGATTAATATATATTCTGTCTTTAATTATAGTGCTATAATTGTGTGAAAGGAATTCCATTCATTCTTTTCTTCATTTAAATGTTTTACATTTGTGAATGTTAGGCAACATATTCTCTTAAAAGTTCTGTCTGTAAAATAGAGGATAATATTATTCACTTTCAAATATGAGAGTAATGGGAGTACTGGTATTCTTCAGTTTGGGGCAGAATATTTTGATTCTTACTTTAAAAGGATAGACAAGTTATTTAAATAATTACTTGACTAAAATAAATTGAATTTATATGGAAATAAATGCATGGCTTCAAGTATCTATTAATGTAATATTGCTCCTTATTTTTTTACCAAAAAAAAATGTTACAAAACAGGAAATGTGTATATTTTTATTGATACTGTAAATGGTTACTGCAGCCCACTAGCTAATGTCTTAGGATAAATTTGGATAAATGGTAGTTACACTTTGGAAAGCAAATCTTAATTCTACTGCTCTGTATAATCCAAGGATTTTCTACTAACTCTGAAAATGATTCATAACTTCTGTCTCCTGTTTTTGCCCCATGTAATTGGGAGATCAAGTTTTAGGGTTCTTAAGAACTTATGTATGTGCTGCATACAAATCCCATCCCTATGACTCAGACATTTTGATCCTTTGGTTATCAGCCAGATATTTTTCAACAACCTGCAAATCTCTGGAAATAAAAATTTTGGTCTGATTTTTCCTTATACATAAGGAGAGTCTGATTTTGCAAAATTGTAATTTAGAAAAACCTTTTAAGGTTACCACCACCCACACAGATGCAGAACACCCTTCTTGCACAACCTACTGAGCTTTCCTGCTCCACACCAGACACCACACCAGGTGCTCTTACCAGGTATCCTTAATTTTGTTTCCCATTTGGTCTGACCTAGGTATCAAGATTCACTCCTTAATATGGATCACAAGGACAAAACAGACTTACTGTATGACACCAGAAACCTTTTCTTTCACATATGTCTGAAAATTTCATTTCTTTGGGGTTTTGAGTAGTCCCCAGACCTTTAAAAAGATATGTGAAACCTGATTCACAGCTCCTTATATGCACCTCTCCATCCTACCAGAGACAACTGGCTCTTCCCCCAGCAGCACCACCACCAAAAAGGGAACACAGACTAGGAAAGAACTATCTGGGTCATGAAATCCCAGCCATCTGCTATCTCAGGACCATGTCATAATCCATTTATAAAGTTATCAAGCTCAATCTTAAAACTACTTAGGCTTGGTTGCCTCCCTGCACCTGTTAGGAAGATCTCATTCCCAAGTGATAAGCTTCTGCCATCTAACAGAATTATCTAGTATTAATCTTCCAGTGCATTGACTTGAATTTTGCACAATTACATTTAATCCCACTTCCATTTCTCCAGTTCTCATCTACCCTGTCCACTTTCAGTGTTTTGCCTTTACAGAGCTGCATTGGGAAGGATGTAATTTTAAGACATTTATTTGATACACAAGAACTGCATTGTCATTCTGCCAATAAACAGAAAAGGTTCTACTTTCCTAGAAAGGTTGCAGTGATCTTGCTTGTTAGCTCAGAAAGAAAAACATGTACACATTCAATAAAGGACAGTGCCAGTGTCTTCTTCTAGAAGTAAAGTGTAATGTTAAATCATAACAATACATCACCATGGGATTATGAAAGGAGTATTGAGGGTAATTTTCACAAATGTTATTGTGTAGCCAAAAATAATTCCACTATATTAACAAAAAATTATAACTTATATTAATATATATTTATATACTAAATATATATTTGTATATTAATATATATTAAAGTGTATTAATGTAAGAATCACTATGGTTATGAAATATTTAGAAAAAGAACTGGCAAAGAGACAACAAGATAAAAGCATAAGTAAAGCTAATTTTCTGCAGCTTTCCCTCAACTGTGTTTCTGGAAATTCTGCCTCCAGCTTAACTGTCAGCCATGTCAAAATGAGCAAGACAAGCAACTGAACAGGAATGATGACTTTATTTCTCTATAAGTAAGCATGGAGCTTTGATAATAATTTCACTGTGTCTACACATGAACCAGCACACCCCAGGCACTAGTCAGATGAGCCATTACTGTGAGGTGTTTCTACCTCCTCTGCCCTCACCAGCTACCCAGCTTTGTGCCACTGAGAAAAAACAATAGCCTATATCTCCTTTTGTTTTTGGCAAAGTCAGTAAAGAAACCATTTAAGAATATCAGGCTCAAAACCAGTCTTTGAGGAACTCTGTTTTCACACTAGTTTCTCTTTTCTCTTTGGCCAGTTCCTCACCTTGCCCACAGTTCTAATGTTGATCTTCAGGTTCTCCACCTTAATTACCAGTTTTTCATTTGGCACTGTATTGAGTCCTTTAGAGAAGATGATAACTCTTACTGCAATTTTATGTTACCTTACTAAAGAACATGAAAATGCAATTTGCATTTTATCCTCTTTTACAGCAATTTTAGTGTCTTTAGTATTTTTTCCATCAAAAATAGATTTTTAAGTCCTGTGAAGTCAGACTGAAAGACTATCTAGAATGCTCTTCCTAAATATAGCATGGATTAATATAACTGAAACCTTGCAAGATGCAGAATCAATGTTATCTATTTTCTTCATGCACACAGCACATTCTGCCTATTCTCAGTAGACCATGAAAGCACTCCTGGTAGATGAGCAGTAATTTTAAAAGTCAATAAATTCCTGCATTCAGACATTTCAAATAGATTAATGTGAAATTAATACATTTAATATAGCCCAAGGTGGAACTGGATAATTTGTGTTTACTCTGGATTGTATTAGCAATCCCTTTTGTACCAGTGAGACATCTCCCCACAGGCCCCTTTGGAATAAGAACATAATTTCTACAGCCTGTGATGTTGATTCCCAGCTCTGTTTCTAACTTCTCCTCTCCAGAACTCTGAACAGAATTATTATGTTTGTGGGGAGGAGCTAGATGTATCTCATGAACAGTAAATCTACAGCATATTATGTCCTCACTTTTACAGTCCACAGGCTATATGGGAGATTGTCCTTCCTTAGGATACTCCAGGCATCTTTGAGACAACAATATTGTTCATTCTTTTCTTTTTTTAACATACTATTCCTTTCAGGAATGGTCTACTCAGGTAAAATACTAGTGATGCTGGGTTCATTGCTTTGATCCAGTGGTTTTTGGGTGTTCACACATGGTTTAGTATTTTCATTCTCCCTTTATGCCTACTTGGTTCTTATCCCTCTAAGCAAAAACATTTGTAAAACATGAAATAACTATTCTGTTCTGCTTAGGGAAGATTTTCAAACTTGAGCTCAAACAGGAAACTTACAGAACAGGGAGAGATAGGAAAAAAAAAAGTAATATGGGAAGAGATTTAGAAATTACGGCATACAAGTAAGAGATTGAAGAAATTTTAGATTTACTTGCTCCTGGATAGAGAAGACTGAAAAGACCTCAGGGTAGAAGTCTTGTAATAAACTTCAAGAAGGATGTAAAAGACCAGCTAGGTATGAACCATAGAATATCTTGAGTCCCAAAGGCTCATCAAAGTCCAACTCCTGGCCCTGCACATCACCATCCCCAAGAGTCACACCAGGTGCCTGAGGGCATTGTCCAAATACTTGTTGAACTCTGTCAGGCTTGGTGCTGTGACCACTGCCTTGGGGAGCTGTTCCAGTGCCCAAACACCCTCTGGGTGAAGAACCTTCTTCTGATATCCTGCCTAAATCTTCTCTGG
>PYHW01010255.1:6623167-6673853 GCA_013186435.1 Turdus rufiventris
GTGTCTCATGTATAGGCAAATGGCTTGAACACTGTCTCCAGTGTTGTGAGACTGGAAACTGTGACAAAATTATTGTGGGAGGCAGCAAAAGGACTAACAAACTGCTGTGTTGCTTTTCTTTCTACATAGATTATTGCTTTTTAAGCAGAGGGTTGTGCTTCTCTTTGTCTTATGCAATGTACCAGCATTAAAGCAAAACAGTCCTGCTCTGAAAAGTTCAATAGAGAAGGATAAATTTGCTTTGCAAAAAAAAAAAAAAAAAAAATCTGTTACTTCATAATATAATGTCCTTCCATTGGGAACAATACCCTATTTAGAAAAAGAAGGTGTGAAAGTGCAGCTCCAGGGAACTGGAGATGGACTGCCCCTGAGCCGTGAGCAATGGGAGTCCCTGCGCGGCAGGCTGTCCACAGCTGTGGACACTGAGAGCTCCAGCTATCAAGGAAGAATGAGCCTGGAAGCCCTGAGAGCCACAGCTCCCAGCACTTCCCAGATCTCTGCCAAGGATCCAGGTCAGCAAGCTGTCAGGAAGCCGAGTAGGGTTCTCACTGAAACACTAGATTTTGATGAGTCAGCAAATGCTCAATTAAAAACATGTCAGAATTTTTCCAACCAGCTCTACTGACAATCCAAACAAATAAAGGGTGTGGGGAGGAAATATTATCCTTATTTTACACCAAGGGGACTGAGTCACAGAGATATTATGTCAGGTCTGCAGTCTGGAGGAAAACTTAGATTTCATGTCATCTCTTGATCACAAGAGTCTCTTTACTCAAAACTTAATTTGCCGTTACAATGACCTTGTGAAATAAGTAATACTATAATTTTATAAATGGAAAACCAAAATAACTTGTACAACAGCAGATGGAAAGTCTGTATCTTGAACTCAATGTTCCAAAAGCTGCAGAACTTCAGTAGCAAGCCTATCTGTTTCTTTTGTGGACAAGGTACACAGATAAGATACAGTTGGACTCAGACAACCTTACACAGATAAGATACAGTTGGACTCAGAAACCTTGCAGCAATTGTATAAATTCCTACAGAAAAATACTCCCATGCCACTTCTACTGAGGCGATACTGTCCATGCAAAAATGTTGGTTTACTATGACTAAAACCCTCATAGGTGGTTGTGGGTAGTATAGAATTAAAACTTTAGCTAGAAGGAGGTAACTTATTCTTCCCTAAACACTCCTACGTACAGTTCAACCGGTATTCCTGGTTCTGCTAAACACAAGCAGCTACATCTGTGTCTAGACACATCACATTAATTCTCTTCCTATGTCTTTCATGATCACAGGTTTCTCAGGCTTCTCCATATAATATGAACACATCCTTCAGCTGGGTTTCCACTATGAAATTAATTGTAGGGAAGAACTGTTGTATTACCTGGTATCAAAGTCCATTTTTATTAGTGGATTTTCATTTCAAATTTCAAAGAGCTTGTCTTTGTTGTGTTTCCCCAGTTTATTTTAAAATTGAGGATTGAAATTTCCTAAACTGCATTATTTTAAGGAATATAGCTATAGAAATTCTGCTGTTCTGTTATGCTGCTCATAATCCTTTTAATTCTTATCACTTTTGGCCCTAGAGCAGGGATTTGTTTGATAAGGTCATGAGTCGTATTTGAGCTATGGACACGACTTCTCCTACTGTGAAAATGGGCTCAAATTTGGCAAAGCCACAAACCTCTGAAAAATCTGTTTGTAACTGCATAATACAGAAACTGAGTTTACCAGCTAAAATGTACAAATCCTGGCTCACTGAACAGGCTGTACGGATGCTGTCCTTCCTAAGAGACACCATGCTTTGACTCCTTCAGGCCATCCAAGGACCAGATGAGGGGACCACAGTATCTTGTTTCTGCCATTGCCTCAGTGCTGTCCCTGCCTGCATCCAAGTGCCAGAGGCAGAGGCCTCCCAAGTTACATACAAAGGGACTGAGAGCTTGACCAAACGGGAAAAGGCCAAGCCAGAACAGCTGGTCTAGGGTGAAGCTGTGGCTGAGAACTGTTGAGGAAAGACTGGACTGTGACCAAGTAGGCAGGAAGTAAAAATTAGAATTGCTCTGGCAAAGAGAATTTAACATAAAGAAGAGTGGATAACAGGATTAGGAGCTCTCAGGGGAAATTAAGAGCAAACCAGGATTCACTAGGAAAAAAAAAGAGATGGACATTGTGTGAGAAATGTGAATGGGATGAACAGAGGCATGGGAGTAGAATTAGCTAGGCTTGCCTGGGAAGGAAATTGGAAAAAATATGTAGAGAAGCTGAGAACCAAAGGATGTATTTTGGAAGGGAGACTGAGAGTTTGGTGGGTGAAGACTGGAAACAGAGGAAAGAGAAAACTTGGAGGCAGATGAAAGATGATAGTGATCCAGCTTGATGCAAAAGAGTCTGTGTTCATTAAAACTCTGTAACCTCCACAGTCTGCAGTCCTGAAAATCACCATATTTCTGGTGTCAGCAGATTTGTTTTAGAACCATTGGAAAAAATGTCCTTCTCCTCATTTACTAGTTTGGTTTATTAAATGATGACATATTGTACTAGATGTATCAGAGATTGTGCAAGTTATTTTTATGGATAAAATCTTATGAATTAACACAGTATTTTGCATGAAGTTTTGAGATTCATTTTTGTAAAAGAAGAATGACTTGCAAAATGAATCTTTCTAAGTTAGCAAATGCCATGAGTAATCCTGCCTATGCTTGCAAGAGAGAAGCTTGCAACAACAGCTTTCATATGGGGCAAAACTGAGTAAAATTCAGTATAAAAACACATTGCCTGACAGGGATGTTATGGAGATCTTTTAAAATCATGAGTGGAATCATATCTTTAAAAAGAGAGTGGAAAGGAGGTTTCTGTGTTCTTCAATATAAGCTCTAAGGTGCATGAAATGAAATTACAGTGAGGCAGGTTCAAAACACAAGATTATACTGCTTGTCACAAACTGCTGTGGGGCTAAAAACCAATACAGGTATAAAGAAAAAATGGGTAAACATATGCAGAATAAATGTCTTGGTGAATTAGACCTGGCTCCAGACCCTAAACCACAAAGGGGAGTTTGGAGAAGGCTGGGAGAGCTTGGGAGAAGTTTGCCTCTGTATCTGCCTTCTGTATCTGCCATTCTTACTGACTTGTAAAGGCAAAAAGTATAACCAAATCCACAAGAGGGAATCTCCTGGGAGGCAGAGAAGAACTGAAACTTGCCTCAATTAGTGTACAGCTGAACTTGTTTCCTATCACTGCAAGGGTATGATGCAGAAGACTGTGTCAATCACACCACTGCCACCCAGAAAAAATCCTCAAGAACTAGCTCAGAATACAAGCTGGCCCATTGTGATTCCTCCTTTTCTGGTGGTAAGAGACATCCCTTCTGGGCAGGATCTGAAGGTCAGGAATGGAACAAGTGGAGCACAGGCATGTAGACATGTTGATGAGGTGGACCAGCCAGAGGTTGTGCAGCCTTATGTTCTGTGTGAGGCAGGGCAAAGAGTCCAATGAAGACGAGGAACAAGAAGGAGCCTGAAAGGACAGAGTCAGATCTGGAGATGAGCTAATACATTTCTCACCTGAGGTTGTAGAGGACTGCAGGATTCAAGGAAGCCTTTGTTTCCTTGAGCAAACGTAGACAGATGCAGGTCATGGCCATTGTTAGAAAAAAAGCACTCATCTAGAGGACCTGTACTCTAAACAAGTCTACTTGTCTACACTGGTCTAACTGTAATCTAGGATAATTTCTTTTTATGTTACATTAAACAACTACTACAAAAATGCACCTTCAGCATGAGAGATGTTCATTACTCTTACCCTGCCTCAGTGATGGGAGGTATGAGTTTAATACCCTCAACAGACTGAATCCATGTCTAATCCAGTCTTCTGAAGTTTGTTGGTATCTTCTCTAGCCACATTTTAAAAAGTGTATTACCAAACTTTGAAAGAGATCTGTGGGTTGTGGCTCTCACGTGCTTCTGAAATACAAAATGAGAACTTGTAAGACCATACTTAGGACACAACACTGTCCTCAGTACTTCAACTTACATGACCCTACATAAATACATATTGAGTCTGCTAACTCCAATCAACTTTCTGCACAGACTGATGATGGCCATGGATCCTATGCACTGCTTAGGTCTCCACATGACATGCATTTCATAGCAAGCCTAAGCTCCCAATCAAAGTCCTTGACTCTAGGAATTCAGGTGCTTAAATCCTTATTTGGATCTAGATCTTTGGCCTTAATATCTGTGTCTCCTTTCTCAACATTTAACAACAGAACTGATACCAATACATCATCTTCCAGGATAAGAAGACGGTTGAAGATAAGACCATCTGTAAAGGTTTAAATTGTAAAGCTCAAGGGAGATTAACTTGTATCTAATGTTATCTGGCTTTGCTTAGCTTATTGACAATTGCAGTGGGTAGGTGATAGAATTGTGAAACATGGTTTTGTGAGTAGCAGAATGGGAAACTCCCTTAACATTCAGAGTTGGCGCTTAAGGACACAGTTTGTGGTTCCTTCTAGAGGCAGTTACAGGTATTTTTCCCTGTCAGATTAACATCTGATTTTTTTTTTCCCAGAGCTTGGTGAGCTTGGTCACTTTAGGAATAACCTAACACTAAAATAATCAGGTTCACACCAAATAATTATGTTCACACAAAACAGACTGAGCACCTTACAAATGGCTCACCAATGCTATTCCCCTGATGCAATTTCAGGCTTGTTTTTTCTTTTAAATGTCAAGGTTGTTCCACAGAAGAAAATAAAAACAGGTTTGAAATCTTAATATCTGAACTGGAGTACTAATTGCCCTAAATTGGGTGATTTTTCTTCTTCCAGCTGAAAGTAAAATGCCCAGGAAGCAATTTGGTTAAAGGAAGTATAATTGGGGCCTATGCTTTCATACGACAAGAAATGACAAATTGTAGTGAATATAAGAACATTCTTCTTATTCTGCCTCTGTTGTCTATAATGTGTATTCAGTATTCAAATTCCTGTGGCACAGTTCAGAGGGATCTACAGGAAAAAGCATCTATTAATCAAAAAAAGCAAGGACTTGGTGGCAGCATCCCAGATCTCATCATTGTGGTATATTCCTTTCTTTAATGGAAAAGTCTGAGTTTCATTCAGTTGCAGATATTACAATCCCATATTACGACATCACACTGATATAATTACACCAGTAAATTAAGCCCTAAGCCCAAGTACAAGGACTCTGTACTTTTTATGTAACTAAAATGGTGTCTATATATCAGATAACATACACTTCACAAGGAGAGAAAATACATTAAAAGAACCTGTAGAAAAGCAGAAACAAAGTGTGTGAGCATGGATATGTGTTTGTCGTATGGGATGGTAGAAGATTAAGAATGCCAGAAAGGAAAAACTGGAAGGAAAAAATAAAATTCAAACAGTAACAAAAAAGGAAAACATGTAATATAAAATACAGTAAAGAAAATACAGGCAGTCTTCGTAGTATGGAAGAAAAGCATCCGAAAGAATAAAAATAAAATATTCTAAAACTGGTAGACATGTCCTTTTATACCTAAGACTAATGAACTGAAGGATGCCATTTTCAACACACACTATAAACCAGCTAGCACGAGGTCAACAACAGCAAAGGACAAAGCTTGTCCCAGTTAAAACCTGGCAAAGGAAACTGATCTTAGCAGAAGGTATTGCGCATCCACTTTTTTCAAAACAGGATCTCCGCAAGCTTCAGAGTAGAACTTATTTTTTAAAGACGAGGATTAAATACTTCACTACAGCCTAGAGCTCAATAAGGAGTTTCTTCTGGGTATGTTATTAGACTGTTTTCTAGACCTCTAGAAATTTCTCAGAAGCAGATGGTGCCTCTGGCTTCCGCTGCCCGCGGTTTACCGGGGCAGAGGCTGGGGTCCGGGAGGAGGGGAGGCGAGGCAGGCAGTGCTGCTTGTGCGAGAACGCGTCCAGGCGCAGGCTGGCCACGTGAAATGCCTCCTAAACCCCGGGCATCGCTGTGCCTGAGCTGGCAACGGAGAACTGCAATTCTTCTAGTGCTCCACTTCGGACTCATAGGCCGAAAGTGCGGGGGTGGGGGGAGGGAGGGGAANGGCCAGGAAAAAGGAGTGCATTTTCTTCTAAGCTACGCTAGGACAAAATTCATACAAACTAAGCTCATCAGTAACAAAAGCGTGCGCCTCGTTTTGCAGGGGCCCGAGGAACGCGGCCCTTGCCGCAGCCGCTTCTGGCTTGGGAGCGATGGGGATGGGGCCGGGGATGGGGCCGGGGATAGGGACGCAGGCACGGCCGGTCCCACGGCCCGGGGCCCTCACGGGGCCGCTCCCGGGCCCGGCCCGGCGCCAGCGCGCCCCTCCCGCCCGCCCGGAAGCGCCGCGGGCCCGGGGCCGCCTTCCTGCGGCGCGGCTCCGCCTCCGCCGGGCAAGATGGTGGCGGTGGCGGCGCTGGAGGAGCCGTGAGCCGGTGCCCTCTCTCGCCGCTCTCTCTCCGTCCCTCCCGGCCGCGGTCGCCGCCGCTGCTTCGCGGCCGCCTGGCGGGTGTGCCCGGTGCGGCGGGCGATGCGGGCGGCGGGGCCGCGGGGCTGTGTGTGAGCTGAGCGCGCCGCCCATGTGGGTGTCCCGGTGAGGCCGGGGGCAGCGGGAAGATGCTGCTGTCGCTGGTGCTGCACACCTACTCCATGCGCTACGTGCTGCCCGCCGCCGTCATGATGGGCACGGCGCCCACCTACATGCTGGCCTGGGCCGCCTGGCGCTTGCTCTCCGCCGTGCTGCCCGCCCGCTTCTACCGCGAGGTGGATGACCGGCTGTACACCATCTACCAGAGCATGGTGCTCTTCTTCTTCGAGAACTACACGGGCGTGCAGGTGAGCCGGCTGGGCCGGACAGGGCAGGGCAGGGCAGGGGGCTCCGGCGGCCCGGGGGGCGGCCGGCGGTGGTGCCGGCTCTGGGCTCGGCCCCTCGGGCCGCCCACGGACAGGTGCGGCCGTGGCCTGTGCCGGGACCGCAGAGGATCCGCCTCGTTCCGCAGCCGCCGCTGCTCCTCTGGTGATGCTTTTCACAGAGTGTTGGTGTTGTGTTCGTTTTGCAGGTCGGGCAAACAGAAGAGATGCGACACCGGTCGTGCTCTGTCAGCACTTGAATGGCAGCCGCCTTTGCACACTCTGAACCCCTGTGGCCTGTGCTGCACATCTGTAGTATTAAATTGGCAGCAGATGAGAAAGCTGGCGTCAGCTATAATTGTACATAATACCCGTACAAGTTTTTAATAAATAGATTGTTTAATCTTTTAATTATTACAGATTTTCAGTTTTCGTGTAGTCTGCCTCTTGTCACTCTTTGGCCCTTAAATTTTGTGTCAGCCATGGATTGTGATTATTCAGGATCGCATTTTCAGGTTAATAAGTTTGGAATTGGAGGCCTTTTTTGTAGGATTAGAGAGGTATTTGCATTCAGGTGACAATACCTCACAAAGTGCTCAGTGTCTGAGAGGTTATATATTTGTCTGTAATTTGGAAAGTAGGCAAGGAGACTTTTAATTCTGCATGTAAAAAATAATAAATGACAGGTGCTTCCTGTGCCTAAACGTGATCTTCAAAATTTTTTGAATATACAGAAGGCTGTTTGAAGTTGTGAAGAATACTAATACATGTTGACAGAGCTGAAACAAATAAGGTCTTCTCATATTTATAGCTAAGGCCTTTTTCCACTCTTTAATGATGCATTTATTTCAGAATCAGGCTGGATCTCCCCTGGTTTCCCCTCTTGAGTGCAGCTGTAGGCCTTGGTTTCATACTGACTCTTGGGAAACCTACAAAGCCAGCTAAAGATGCAAGAGTAGCACAGTTTGACATCAGAGTAAATAGAACAGATACAAAACTGAAACAAAGTCTTCTTTTAGTGGTACTTTTTGATCCAGGTTGTTGTTTATTTAACTTCGTCTTACCTCTTGTCCAAATAAGCTAATTTCTGTTGTGCTTGGTATATTAGGGAAAAAAAAAAAGGAAGACGGAGCAGTAGTTCACAGATACTTACAGTTTTACTGCCTTCTGTTTTATGTAGTATCTCTTGTGCAGATACCTTGATATCTAGTAACACACCTTGGTTGTTAACTGCTGAAAGTAGCTGCATAGAAGTTTAACATGTTCTGAGAATGAGAACCAAAAATGAATATATAAATTGTAATGGAAAAGCTACTCAAACTGCCTACAACTTGTGTGTAGATGGTAGCAAACACTCAGAATTTTAAAAAAGAACTTCTATCAAAAAAATGCTGTGACATTAAAGAAGGGAAAATCTAACCAAAAGAAACAACAAGGCAGCCATCATCTGTTGACCTCTGTTTCATTGCATTGATAAACTTCATACAAACACAAAAATGGTGATGATCAATTACAGACCATTAGTAAGAGATTGATTAGGATAATATTGAACTAGAGGTGCTTTGTCACAGTAAGCAACAAATAATGCTAAGAAATGGTGGAAGAGGAGGCATATGTCATGGAATAAATAAAATAGTAACCATGACTGGAAGGTAAATGAAAGCTTGGAAAATACAATACATGTATAGAGAGAAAAGAGCTATAACTCTTAAAATCCATGTGTCGTTTAACTGGAAGATAGTCCTCCTTTGTTTAAGGGAGAGAAACAGGGTGTCCTTTTAGACCTATTCTTGTGAAAGCTGCACGTGTTTTAACTTGAACTCACAGTGGAAAGTTAACCATGTGCCTGAGTATGTGAGATTGGGATGGTAACCTGAGAGCTACTGTGGATGGGCTGTCTTAAGGCATGCACTTAGATGCAGAAGTGTAGCATCATTAAACTTAATTCCAATAAACCAGTAAAAATAGTAGCTTCAAAGAGGCAGCTGTAGGGCTCTACTATTAAGGCACTGTAAGAGCCATGGAGGGAGGAATTCTGCATCTCTTTAAGGTGTATTAATTTATTCAATCTATTGAAGTGTGTGGGGTGTTACTTTTGTCACTGGATAAATAGGAGACAACAAGCTCATCCATCAGAATACTGGAACTTGCAGTCTCACTCAAGTAGTTAGGGTTCTACAGAGGCTTAAGTGACTTGTTACTGTCTTATTGTGTTTAAAATGTCTTTAATGTTATGTCCTGTTTAGCATTCTTTGGTTTTACACTTAAGGTATGTGTGGTTTTTAAATGCAAGAACACTCTGGACCAGTTGTGGGTATTTGACATGTCTGGTCTTAAAATAATTTGCCAAAATTCCCAGTAATGTGAATGGGTATCAATAGGATAGAGTTGGTTATGATCATAAACATGGATGACTCAAATACTAGTGTATTGTGATATTTGTTTTCTATTTATTTATCTGTCAAGAGGTGATGTTTCTCTCTATCATTTGCTGTTAATCCATTAAGTGTCTAAATGTGTCTCCCCCTCAGGACTGCATGCACAAGTGTCTTTTTCTTCTTCTTTTTGCTCTTGACTTGAATGTTCTTAGCCAATTCTTTAAAAACAAAAACTGTAGTTCATACTAGGATGGCTTTTTTGTCTTTGTAGCAAATTCCTCTGTTTTGAAATGTAACTAAGGAAGGTGATAACCTGGTTTGCGTGATAGAAAATCTTGAAATACTAGTCTTTCTCTTAAGTATTTGACTTGAGATGTAAAATAATTGCAGAGCTATAATGCTGTGAGCTCTGGATATTTTTGGTCCTAGAGAGTGGCTCATGAAGTAACTGTAGAAGTTTTTTACTTGGTAAATAAAAAAGTATTTACTTGTAAATACTTTCTCTTTTAAAATTTTGGGTCAGACTTGATTTTTTCCACTGAAACTGTTTTGTTTTACAAAGCCTAAGAGAACTCAAGCTAACTTGGCATCAGTTTAGGTTTTCCAATAACGCTAGAATTCATTAATGAATTGCCAAAAATAGTCCTTTTTGCTGACTGTCATGCAGGAGTTGGCAATAGAAGACTGAAGAACCAGTATTGATAGTACAGAAAGCAGCCACAACATCACAGTGCTGAGAGGTAAACTTGACAAAGCCAGTATGACTATAAAGTGAAATCCTATAAAGCCGTGTGAATTCGTCAGTGCAATTATGGTTTAGCGGGCATTCATGAATTCTGTTACGGGGCTATACATATATGAAATTAATTAATCTGTGGCATTGTGACAGTGCTCCTCAATAATCTCTAGGATTTTATACTCAGAGTAATGAAAACGTGTAGATCTGGTATTGGAAAATGGCATAGAGAGAATGTCCCTGCTTTGGCCCTGTGTTCTTTGCACCTGTGCTGCCGTAAGATGCAGGTGCCCTACAGCATGGTTTTCTAGAAGGAATATATACCAGATGCTTGAACATTGTATGAAGTGAGAAGAATTCTATGTAAAGAGAGTCTCAGAGAGCAAAGGATGATAATTTTGTCAGTGATGAGCTAAAACACTCCCTGGTACAAACAGGTGCAATTCATGTGCTTCGGAGGACTTGCATCTGCATAGTTGGTTTGGCCCCAGGTTTCTGAATCATCAAGTAGCTGATAAATTCTTGTTGTGTTACTGCTTTTCTCTTCACTGTGACAGGGAAGTCTGGTCTCTTCCATTTCGACCAGACTATAAACAGTTGAATCTTACCATAGAATGTGAAAACCAGGATGGCTGCAAATAAGCGTGTGATTGGAATGGTTGAAGGGCTGAAAGGACTAGTAATTTGATATGATTAATGCTCTCATCTCTCTCTGACCCTGTTGCTGTCAGGATGATGAAATTAATGCCCATTGTGTTTGTGCACATGTTTCAGATCAGATGAGAACTAAATGTTCTTCAACTTTTTTTGTTGTAATTGTGTTTGATATTTTGTACTGAATGCTGGTGAAGAAATAATAAAGAAATCATCATTCAGACTGCTTCCTAAAGGATCAATTTCATCTGAAAGGTTTTGACAATTGAATGAAATCCATAATTGAATTAACGCGCGTGGATTTTGTTCAGTACTTGTGTCAGCTCTGTTCCCTACCCCCACTTCCTGAAGAATAGAACTTTTTGGAAGTGGTGTTTTTATTAAAAACATTATGAAATTCTGGTTTTTGTTGTCTTTACAGGACTCTGGAAAGGCTGTAAGAATCAGATAATACCTCAGTGTTGTTTAGTAGTGGTAAACAATTATTATATTAAATTATCATATTATATAAAATACGAGATATGCATGTTAGTGCAGTGTGCTTCCTGGATTGATATTGAAGTTTGAACTTGCTGTGTCTCAATAGGGTAGAAAACTACTTAAGTTTAGTGCAAACTAAGAAAACTTAGTGGAGCAAATGTGCTCCTGAACTCTTGACAATACTTTCCAGTGGAGCACAGCCTGGGATTTTTTTGTATCTTGGCTTTCTAGGAAATGTGTGAGGAGAGCTTAGTGTCTGAGATTGGGATGGATGCTTAGTCTTGGAGGTGTTGGCCAATTTGCATTGAGTGTCTGTGCCTATCTCTGTTATCAGGAGAGCAGCCCAGCACCCTTCCCAGACAAGATTATCTTTACTTAATTCTTGCTTTTCCTTTTGAAGCTGTTCAGCTGTCCAGCAGGTAATTCTTGAGGGCCCAAGGTGGAAGTGGAAGGCAAGAGGCAGCACAAGTTTGACAGCCAAGCTGCAGCATACAAATAGGTGCTTCTGGTTGCTGTTGATGAGATGGTTTGTCATCTCCTAGAAACCTGGTCCTTCCTTCTCCACACTGGGGGAAGTATCATGACCAGGCTGCATCATGGCAGGGTGAAGGTTTGGCTTCTCACTGCTTCCTTTTGGTAGATGTGAGTGACAGGGTTTGGCTTCTCTTTAGATGAGGACCAATTTCCCAGGCAAATGACATAACCAGAAAGTCCTAAGAAAACATAAAGTTTCTTCTTTTGTGTTTGGAAGGAAAGTGCTGGCAGTTGCATTTTGGCATGAGCCTGGGTATATGAACTTGCACTTCAGTTTCCTGAGTTCTCCCCACTGTGTGGCAGCTCAGGGGTCAGAGGACACTGGGATGGTGTGGGAGCTGAGTGGGAAGGTGCAGAGCTGCCATCAAGGCTAACCTCTAAGCACAGGTTGGAGCAGAGCAGCCTTCGAGGGCTTGAGCTTTCCTTGTTCAATGCAAAGACTGAAAAGAAACTAGAAATAGTGAAATGTATCACATTTGTGTGGTAAACTTTTGAAAGAAGCCCAGTGAAATTTTTCTGCTGTGATGAAGTTTTTCTGTCTCCATTAAGAGGGTTTACTCTGCTTCATTTTATTGGAGATTTCAGTGTACAGCTGTCCCCAGGCATATATGTCTTTTGTAGTATACAGCTAAGTTTTTTGTGTTATTAGAAGAGAAATCAAGTGATACCTGCTAAACCCAAGAGATTCAACTTTCAAATTGAAATGTATGCCTAATTTTAGACTCTTACGTTCAACTGTGGTATGAGGCAGCAAAAATAGATAGATTAGGTATGTTAACTTTGTGCTCTTTCTGTCTTAGGTATTGCAAACCAGATATTTGCATATATCTTAATTTTTATTCTGTGCCTCTGACTGTAGATCTGAAGGTGAAAGTGATGTCCTTCAGGACTCTTGTCCTACAATATACCATCTAGAGTTCCAGTCTACTGCAGATATGGCTTTGGGGCAATCTGGGGAGAATTTATGTAGAGGTTACCCATTCAGTGCTGGTCCTGATCATCTTCCACTTACTGCCTGATATATTGTTTAGCATTTTTAAAATCAAGTATCAGCTACCTGAACCAAAACTGCTGTTTGGGTTCATAAATTAGCAGCTTTGTGTGGAGATTTGCCTAGCATATGTTTTCTAACTGGCAAGTCACAACTGAACCTGAATTTTATATCAGCCTTGTCTGTTACAGTCCGCAATTTAAAAAATGTATGTTTACATTTTTAAGTTAACTGCATGTACTTATGAAAATATTAGCAAGTGTCAGGTAGGAAAAGCTAAGGAGTCAAAGAGCAAGTTTGAATGCTCCTACAAATTCTGATTCCAGATATTTGACCAGTAAGTTTTGCAATCTCATGGTTTAATTTTAAAATTTTCTATTTACATATACTTTATTTTAATATCTTAAGATTTCTGAATTTTTCAATGCAATTTGTCCTGACTTAGCATAATTTGTTACTTTTGAAAATAAAAGTTGCATTTATCGATTTTTTAATTTTTTTTTAAACCCGCATGAGTTTTGTATCCTTTACCCTTTTTGTACTTAACTGTTCTGGTAGATGCTGGGCCGTGGAGTGTTCTTCCATGCTCTTTTCTTCTGCTTACATAATATGTCTGGATACTTTATGTAAGGATGATTGTTAATTTAGATGTTTTTTCTCCTGGTACTTTACCATCAAACACTGTTCTTGCTAAGAGAAGATTCTGTTCATAGTTAAACAACTGAGTACAGTTATTTCAAACTTTTTGCCTTAGGCTTGCAGGCGGGATATCCTTTTTTTCTCAGTTTTAGTTGTTTTAGATAAAGTAGGTTCAGATGTCAGGAATTTTGACATTGCAATTAGGAGGAAGCATATCTTCTTGGGGGGAAAATACTCTTTAATCTGTCTTCTGTCACTTTGAATTTATCCTGTGAAGGGATTTGATATAAAAAGCCAGGAAAATTATTTTCTTTTGTTCATTTAATTTCTGTCAAATGCTACTTGTCATCTTCTCTGGTACAACAGGATCATCTGTAGGAGCAGAAAATAACATTTATGCTAGTTTGATTTTTAAATGTAAAGCAAACTACACGTGATTTGGTCAAATTTGTATTTGAGCTCATGACTAGATATAAAAAATATTAGTTTGGCTTACTTTGAATTGTATTGTGGTAGTTGAAATAATTTTACCTGATGAACTTACAGATTGGCTTGAAGACTTACTTTGTTCCATTTCCTAAGGCTGCTTGGAAATCTGAGTGCATGCATGTTTCTTTTTGAGAAAGCAAACACAGTGCATAGCAGGTGAACTGGCTCCTTCGCATGCTGTGGTGGTGAGAGGATGAGAGTGATTTTAGTGTGGCGATTTTTGAGGCTGATCAGTTTACTGTGTTCAATTCTGGAGGCAGAATTGTTGCAGGTTCTTACGTTGTGTAGTTCCTTTCCCTCACTGTGAAAGTCCAGAGTTCTTAAATTCTAAATACTTAAAATGTATGGAGAAGCTTTCAAAAATCCTATTTCACCATCACAAGCAGAGACTAGAGATGTTTCATTATCATCCTCATTCCTGTCAACTCACTGAGAGCTTCACGGGAGCTTTTAGACACTGCTTGATACAAACAGTTGTAACAATATTACAAATAAAGATTCAAACAACTCCGTGCAGTCCGAGGCATTTAAAAGCAAAGTTTCTATTTCAAAGAGCTCTGGCTGGAGGAAACGCTGCAAACTGCCACAAGGTTTCCTGCTCATGTCTGGTGGCAAAGGGTATTTCCAGAATGAGCTTAAATGGACAGCAGGGTAATAAAGTAAACAATAGCTACATTAAGTGTGGGTTGCTTTTTCTCTTCTTCTAAGGAAATTGCAAAAATGTGCATGAAGAAGTCTCCAGAGATGCAAAAGGCTTATAAAGGAGACTTTCTCCTATTGTAACAGGTGGAATACTTACTTCCACTCTTGCACTAGAAGACACATTCAGGTTTTATGTAATACCAATATGCTAAATGTTCAGAAAAACACTCCTGTTGAAATCTCATCATATAAATAATCACCTTTCATATATGTCTGAAGTATGTACAGTTAGTAAAACGTCGTTACTGGTGGTTTATGATGAAAGTTAGATGCTCTAATTTCGATTTTTCCCAGGTGGTCACTGATTGTAATGGTGGGTTCATGCCATTGAAATGCAGTCTAATCAAAAGCCAGTAATTTGTAGAAATATCTGTAAATTATTTGCGCACTGAAAATAGGACTTTTTTTAGACTTAAGATGTCAGAATCTTAAAATTAAAATAGTGATAAATCTTGGGGTGGTTTTCCTGTTATCAAGACTGGAACATTTAAGATATGCAGATGCCTTTTTAAAATTTTTGTTAAATTTTTCTTCATCAGAGAAATAAGGAGTACAGGGGGCATTATCTTTAATTCAGCTCAGAAACTGTAAAGCCTTTACAGTCAACATCAGAACAAAATTACTTCCATACATGTATCTAGTACATGGAATGAAGTATAACCACTCATAGAAGTTTGTCAATTTAGACCATAAGGCTAAAAGGTTGTATGAAATAAGAATGTACAGACTTCACAATTAACATCTGATAGTATTATTTAGTCCTACTTAATCTAAATAAATTGCTACTATAGTTTTGGGGATTTTTTCCCCAAAAGGAAGTTAAATGCCAGTAAGTGTATTTGCTGAAGTTCTGTGCTCTCTGGTTGAATCAAGTGAAAAATGTTTTTTTTTTTTAATGAATTACATTACATATAGGAATCTTTTCAATATTCTCCAGAGCTTAATCTCTTAACAATGTGGTTTTTTTTTCACTGAACTCCAGTAAAATGCAGAATGTTTGAATGACTCTGCTTCCAAAAAACAGATTGCTTTGTGATTTTATGGTTCGCTGCTGAGCTTTCTAGAGCTTTCTTGTTGAGCAGCAGACTTCAGACTTGTGCAATTCTGTGTTAAGCAGATAGTCCCTAAAGAGGTTATGACATGTAGCAGTAGTATGATAGTTACCTTAAAGCTGTATGTCCTAAAGGTATTTTTAGAAAATTTTTAAACTTTTTTTTCAGATTTAGAGAAAACACAACTAAAAACCTCAAAGTCCTTCCTCTTCTGTTCCATTCGTATTACAAGTGCTTCTTTGTCTTCTGTGAAGAAAAACAAGCATTTAAAATTCTTATAGTAAGACATCTGAGAACCTGAGAAATTTATCAGCCCAAGTACAGATTCCCTATCTGTATCCTATCTTGAGCCTGCTTCTAGTCAAACAGGGTAAATAGATTCTATGGTCTGAGGTGCTTTCTCTGGAAGCTCAAAGGACTTATGACATGAGGCAGGTTTTTTGTATAAGAGAATTTAAAGACCTTTGCTGAAGACCCCTACAGCAGTGCTGCAGGAGACAGCTTGCCCAGGGTTCCTGTTGACTTCAGACGCTGCTGCCTGGTTGGTTTTTTTTTGGTGATTTGTTCATGCAAGCTCCACCCTTTCACCAGAAAATTGTATCCAGAGTTTGTAACAAACAGATGAGAAATATGTCCTAGGATACTATTTATTTCAGTGGACGTGTGTTAGTAGTGCCCAGCTAACAGAGATGCTCTTGTCTCCAAAGGGCATGCAGTCCCAGTTATTAATCGTGATGAAATAGTAGAGTGGAGAGAGGCGTATTTTGTGAGGATAGTACAGCTGAGTAGTAAATCTGTGTGTTTCTTTTTAAGTGTTGACATCCTGACTTTTTCTCAGAACAGGGAAGAAATATTCACTCCCTGTTATCCTGCTTTTATCCCTCTTTCCAATTGCTATTGCCTGTACTTGAAGCTGATGTTTATCCTGCTTTCACAAAGTAATCAGTGAACATAAGTTTTGTTGAAGTAACAGCAAAGATGGGAACATCATTCTTCAATTCACACCTGGTTTATTTGAATAGAGAAGGGAGGAAGGTTAAGAAGTCTGAGGAACCAAGACTGAGTGTGCTGGTAGACTGATAGACATCAGATGAGATGGCCCAAGTTTTTACCAGTAACAACCAGGTGCCTTGTCTTAGTGCTGCTGAAGCAGGTCACACTAATCAGAAGATCTGCTTGCAGATCAGCTTCTAATTGCTCCCATTATCAGCCACATCCAATTACAATATTAAGGTGATCTCTTTGC
This sequence comes from Turdus rufiventris, assembly GCA_013186435.1. Classification (NCBI taxonomy): domain Eukaryota; kingdom Metazoa; phylum Chordata; class Aves; order Passeriformes; family Turdidae; genus Turdus; species Turdus rufiventris. The sequence continues at coordinate 6,639,944 of PYHW01010255.1, forward strand.
TAGGACTTTGATGTGATCACCAGATCAAGTATATCTTCTGATAGTATGATTACTTTTACCTACAGTTATTTTTGCCACGGTGGTGTTTACTGAGCTGATAGTGCTTTGATGTGATTAAATAATTATTAATTTTCTTTGGTATGTAAAGATTTCGTAAGCAGGAAATCAAATTCTTAACTCTAACTTAGGAGTGTCCACCTTGTTTCAGTGAAAACCTGTGTGCAAATTATGGCTTATTTGGGTGTGGCTGCCGTGCAGGACTGTTCCACATTGCTACGTGACCTACCACAGCCATAGTTGAATATGTTGTACTGGAAAAAGCAGTCTGATAGGGAAGCTGAAACTGGTGTCACCAGATCACCCAGGAGCTCCCATTTGCATACCTAGATCAGACTATCACTGAATTAGTACATTCTCCCAGCAGAACTACTTGTAACTTCCTGCTAATTCACCAAAGCTTTGCCTGGACAGGCCGCCCTGAGGTGTGTCTTCTGGCTGCTGAGCCAGTTCTAAATGAACAGGTTCTTCACTTGCTTTGCTGTGGCTGTCAGGGCACATATCAGTTCATTAAGCTGATAGATAGGTAGAATATTTGTGTACTGTAGTGTCTGGAGAGCCATGCATGAAATAAGTGAAACACTATGCTGGCATTCAAATTGCCTGCCAAACATGTCCTGCATGTCCTGCGCTGCTTCCCCTCCCTGCCTGTGCTCTGCACACCCCAGGAGCAGCACTGCTCCTCTAAGAGGCCTGGGAGTCTTTAAGCCACTCTGATGTCTTCAGGTTTCTTCCAAAGGGGCTTGAATACAGGTGGGTGCTGTGGACTCTTGTTTGTGCACTGCTGTCCCTGGTGAGTCATTTAAGTGCTGCCTTGGAGCACGGTGCTAGGAGCGCCAGGGTCACAGGTTTGATCCCCATAAGGGCATTCGCTGAAGAGGTGGACTCGAGGATCCTTGTGGGTCTCTTCCAGCCCAGAATATCCTGTGATTCTGTAATTCACTGTGGCCCCCAAATGTCTTCAGCGCCAGCAAAACAAGGAGTCGGAGGCTGCGCAGCCTCTGCAGCAAGGAATTCTGCAAAGTTAGCTGGGAAAAATAGCAGGGAGTCAGAGGGTTTCTGGAAGCCGTGAAGAACACTACTGTATTATTTCCTTCTGCAGCTATAATATACATTAGGTGTTCTTGTTTACCTAAACACATCAGAGGGCCAGAAATTGTAATCTTGTCCTGAGCAGACTCTTCTGCTTGTCCACAAGCAGGTTGATTCTTCAGAGATCATCTAAGAGGAAAAAAGACATTTCTGTAGGATTCAAAGCTCTTAACTGTTACCTCTCTGTTGAATATGGTGAATATTTTCAGAAGCCCAATGAAGCAAAAATGCTTTGGTCTCAGGAGGAGAGCTGCGTGGGTGCCCAGACAGTAGGTGTCTCCTGGGACTGCAGGCTGGAAGTTGCCATTCTTAGCTACTTGTAGTAACAGTTGTAAGTTTGTAGCTCAGTTCTTTAACTGAGAGTGTCTAAGGTGAATAGTTGTTTGCTGTCCTTTGATGAGCTGTGTAAGCCTTTCCTCGGGATCAGTGGAATGGGCAGTTTTGAAGTGGATGATGCTGCAGATAAAGCTGCTGCATCCTCTTAGGCTGAGCTATCTGAGCAAACAAAATAGAGCTTTCAGATTTTCTCATTTTTACCTTCAGTTTGAAATAACACCTCCAGTTTAATGTGTACCAGTGTTTTTAATGAGAACTAATATAAACAAGATTTTTTCTTTTTTAGTTCTGTACAACACTTTGGCCATGTGTTTTATCATGAGTAAAAGATTTTGGTCCATTGCATGTAAACACATCTAACCCTTAGGGTAGGCCATCATGTTGTGCATAGAAGTTGTTTACAGGAACAGTGAGTGGGTGTTCCTCAGGGTTTAAAAAGTGAACTAGATCCAATCTTACTGAAATAAAAAATCACACAGATTAACTGTTATATTTGGCAGACACCGGCATACATTTTTTAATGGGAATGATTCTTTGCATTTGTTTTTACCCATGCCATAGTCTAAAGCAAGTGTTTTAAATTGTATGTCTAACTTGGTGCATTAAAGTGGAAATATTTACAAGTTGAAGTTATAAATTACATATTTCAGACCCTGTTTCTTGTGTGGGGCAGCCCTTGGAGTCAAGGGCAGGTTTTGTTTTCCTCTTGTTTTTATTTTCTTTCTACATTTTAGAAAAGCTCAAATAACATTCAGGACCTTCTGGTTTAATGTCTCATTCTACTGGGCCTTCTCTCTTACTCTAAAATTCTCTTTGCCAAGAAAATGCATAGTGGAGTCTTAACTTGAAATTAAAGAAAACAGTATTTATGGATGTTTTGCATAACAGCACTGGGAAAGCATACTTGTAAAATGAAGTTTTAACTCTGTAAGTAAGAGTAGGAGGATTTATTTTGGAGGAATTTGAGCTGTAAGGTCAACCCTCAGACTGCTACCTTGCTCTAAATGGTGTGTGTGGTACCTAGTGTCAGCAGTAAGGTTATAAATTCTGGTATTTCAATGAGAAGACTACTTTTATAGCAGAATCTTGTTCAAATTTCTCAGATAGTGTTCAGAACATACTTGTCGACTTGTTACAAATATTGTTCAGTTAGAATTTATTGTGCATGCCTTTTCTTTTTCATTTTTGGAAAAAAATAACTCAAGTTATATCCTCTTTTACTGTATGCTGAATGATCACCTATTGACTATCTCAGTTCACCAATATCTGGTTTTGGCCTTGAAAACAAAACTTGATCAACAGTGGTTGTATTTTGAAAGATGAATCAGCATTAGCTATCCAGTATCACAAGTTACCTGAGAGACAGAGTTTCCAGAGATGCTGGTAGCGACTTATGAGGATCAATATGAGACTTGGCATACTAAATTATACCAATTAAGATACGAATGTTGGTTCTTCCTGATGAAATTCCACTATTGCCCAGATGAGGGAAGTGATGATAATAAGTGGGTAAATCTTCCATATAATATTTTGCTTTTTGGGTAAATTGAATAATTTCAAAGTAGTGTGTATGTCTGATATAGCCATCGTCTGGAAACAAGGAGTATGTCCATTGTCAGAACAATAGTGAAAGCCTACCTAGAATGTACTGGTTAGAAAAACTAGGCTTCATTAAGTAATGAAAGTGTTTATTAAAGGTAGTTGAACAGGTGCATTAGTTCTTCAGTTCAGAATTAAGATTAATTAATTTCTCATTTTATTATAGAAAATAATTTAATGAATCCATTTTAAAAGGGTGACTAAGATTCTAGCATCAGCATCCTGTTTTGTAGTCAAGCTCTCAGAAGGTTATTTCACTAGTAGACCAGTGACTAGTAGACCACTTTCAGGGGTGAGAAACAAGGTTAAAGTGTGTCTTTAATGTAATAGAGGAAAAACTATTTTAAAACCTGCTGTTTGGAAGCCACAGACTAATGTAAAGGCACCCCTCAACCTCATGCTTTTTTGTTCTCTCTTGGTGGTTAAAATCATGGCAAATGGTTGAGAGTTTGTTCTTGATCTAATCCAGGAAAATTTACCATTTTAGATTGAATGATACCAAGTGTCTGGCTAAAGCATGTCTTATTCATTAGATGTATAAATTAAATAGTGATTTTGTACATGTCTGTCACTCCTCATTAATTTCAGTTATACTCATGTAGGGAGCTTATGGCTGAAGGTCACCTTCCATGGATCCAGTTCTAGGACTATGGCACGAGAACCAAATAAGTTTCTTAAGCCCTCATTAATTAATATTTACAGCTTTGTTGATAAGTCAGTTGTCTGTGTGATGGGTACTTTGTCTGTTAGTGGTGCTAACTTGCTGACAGTTTTCATAGTAAAAAGCCGGTTACTGCATTGGATCTCATCACTGCCTAATGCAATGAAAATAAATTATAAAGTAATACTGCATATTTTTTAATTTTTTTTTAGGTAATTATCTACGGGGATTTGCCAAAAAATAAAGAAAATGTAATATATTTATCAAATCATCAGTGTACAGGTTTGTATTTTTTTTTGCTTGTCTTAAGACTTTCATAGATTTAAAAAATCTACTCGTCTGTTTACTGTGTCTCTTTCCAGGCTTGCCCTAACAAACAAGAACTTCTAGTTCAAAAACCTTTAATGACATTTATACATCCAACATGTACTTTTTGTTTCATCAGTGGCAATTAAAGGGTAATTTAACTGATTACTTTTGGCTTTTGTCGTTGCAGTTGATTGGATTATTGCGGACATGCTGGCGATCCGGCAGAACGCGCTCGGGCACGTCCGGTACGTCTTGAAGGATGGCTTAAAATGGCTTCCACTGTATGGCTGGTACTTTTCACAGGTGAGCCACTTCGCTGTTTCCTTGCTGTTTGTGAGCCAAATATGTAAGATGTACTTACCCCTTGTTTTCCATGCATGTTGTGAAGATGTAGTTCTGAGTTGGCATTCCGTTGTTTGAACGTGAAAGTAACTGGTTTCACTCAGTGTAGTTAGATTTGTATCTTCGTTGAGACACAGTTACTAAAGATGCAGTTTACTTTCCTAAATGAATAATTATTATGGATAGAATTAAAACTGTAGAGTATGTTTGGAGTGTTTCTGAATATTCTTTTTACAATCCAAAACTCCGGTTTGTAGTTATGCTCTCAGAAGGTTAGCAGAAAGTGTAAACAGACTTTTTTTGCTGTGTATCATGCTATAAATCAGGGGTAAATTGACGTTACTGTTTGATGTGCGTCTTTGTTTTTCAATTGTTTTGATTTTAGCTCAATATAACAGAGAAAATTTGGATCTTAGTATAGTGTGGAGTAAAGGCAGATCCTGCCTCCATTAAAATGTTGAAGCAAAAGCAAAGGTCAAGCAAAAACCTGATTCTAACAGTATTCCCACCTTTTTATTTCTCCTCTTTCTGCATAATTTTCCCTTTGTTCCTTCTAGTCTGAGAGCTCAACCTCATGTGACTCAAATTTATTCAATTACTGAGAAACAGTGGGCCATTGTCACTGAACAGCCAACATACTGACTGGATATGATCTTCAGTCTAAAATGGTGGAGAGCTGTGTAGATGGCTTACTTCCCTAAAATCCCCTGTGAATTTGTCATGTTTGTGGTTTGCTTTTTCTGAAAGCAGAACTATTTCTATGTGAAACAAAGTAAAATGTAGAGGTGGATAGTTTTGGAAGTACTGGCCTTTTTCTAGGTGAGCAGAAATGTCTTCATGGTACTTATCTCAGGGTTAGATGGGTGCTTAATTATTAGAATAGAAATTGAGAGAGTTTTGGGTAGTGGTTCCAAAGTGCTCATTCAGTAACACTTCTCTCCTTTGTCTTCTCTGTTTGATCTTATTGTGTTCTCTGAATATTAATCTGCTTTCTGTCCCTCACCCCATTGCCCGGGCAAAGAAGAAAAAGAAAGCAATACCAACCCACACATGCTTAGGAAAATATTTCTAATAGAATTTGACAGTTTGATTCAATTGACCATCAGTCCTGTCCAAGAGGGCAGGAAGGTGGAGAACACTGAGAGAAATATTGTGCTGGATGTGACTGGAACTATATATTAATTTGTAAAGGAGTATATGAAGAGTAGATAACTACAGGTGTATGTCCAAATAGGAGGATTTACTCTTTCCCTTATATTTGCAGCACATCCAGTGTCTTCAGCTTGATGATTGAAAAGCTTTGTTGTCTTCTGGATGACTACCTTAGTGAGTAGGCTATAGATCTAGGCTGGAGCATGGGTGGTTGCCATCGTTTCTGCTAAAATTGATATGTTTAGAGAAGTATATGCTGCAGAGAGAATGAGCAAGTTGTTCACGATTTCTTTTATTGGTAGATCTGCTGTCCCTACAAACTGTCGGACTCTATCACACCTTACTAAGGGTATGCGTTAGGAGAAAGTTGAATTTTCAGTAGTCTAATGCTTGCCCTTAATGCTTCTCTAGGCTTTTTGTCCACCAAAGTGACCAATCTGTTGCAAGGAAATATTTTGCTCTTTGTCCTTGGCTTTAGTCATTACAATGGTGGTGATTTAAGTCTGCTTTAATTAAAATACAAACAGGATATATATTCCATCCACTATCACTAGGTGTCCAGAAATTTTTTTTTCAAGATTTTGGAAAATTACTTTTGCTGTGTGGAATATCCGGTGCTAGTTTCCTGAGTGGTATATTGACTGCTAAAAGGAGGTTCCTGTGGAAATTAATCTGAATGACACCTACATTTTTAATCAAAACAGGTATATATTGAATAAAATCTTTTCAGGTTTGGACTACTCAAAAAATAATATTTCTGCAAGATTTAGTGGTGGCTGATTATATATATATTTTTATATATATTTTTAAATCAGTGACACAATTGACAGGCAGGGATGACACATATATGCTTAAATGACTGAGACGGGATGCAGAAGGCCTGCAGTGCAAGCTAATAGGTATTTTTATTGTTTTTATCACACCAAACAGTGCAAAAACATAAAACACTTCCTGCCCTTCCTGTTGATGTTCGGTCAGTGATGTCACTTACACTCCACTAAAAGTTTCCAGAGCCACATAATTACGCCATGCTTACGGAATTCATATTCCCTTCCTCAGGTAAACATCCTGTTTGGAAATAAACGTGGTCTGGATGTCCAGGAGAGCAAAAATCAGGCACAAAGGAAGTATATTTGTAAACACAATCCATTGTTGACTGAGAGAGGGGCTTTTAAAGTACAGCGGAAAAATATTAGAACCTTAAAAACAGTGCTTCCAGAAACCTGTTTTGAAGAGTGTTCATATATTTGATCTCTTACTGAAAAGGAAATGCAATACAAATTGGGGAATTTGAGCTATATACAGTCACATAACTAGCATTCTTCTTTGAGGCAGCTATCTAATAACAAGGAAAGAAAAGAAACACTTAAATTAACCTATTATGTTCCAAGTCTGATTTATTAGGTAGAACCAATTTCTTTTCGTAAAACTGTATTTATTATTTTTGAGTGGATCTGAAATATTTTTTTTATCCCAATTATTTGCTACCAATTCATCTCATCACTCCTATTTGCTTATACCATCCAATTCATTCGTATTTATCTTATATCCCTGTGATGCGGCTGGGATATAATTTTGAAAAGTATTTTTGATAGCCCACAGTTTACTTGACTTTTTAACATAGGAAGCATATTTTTACCTTTTCTGTTAACCAGCATCAGCTTGTGCACCCTTTAGGTTTTTCCTGAGTTTTAGCCATATATCCTGCCTCTCTGTAGCTTTCTACCCCTGAGCCACAGGGACCTGCCATAGTGGTGGAGCTAGGGTGAGTGCAGCGAACACTGATCTTGTGATACTTGTCTGTTCTTATGTTACATGACTCTGTGCTCATTTATTTGAGAAGTGCAAATCTATTTCTGAGCATTAAAATGTCTGACGTGCGACACCAGAGCTATCTTTGGTGTCATGGTGTGTGTCCCTGACCAAACAGTCCAATAGTAACTTCGTTTGTCTGAGCTGACAAATGAAACAGGAAAAGTTGGTTCAGTATTTTTCCAGTTTATTGCAGCTGATTAGTAATTTGTTTATAAGGGAATACCTCAATTCCAGGTTTCTCTTATTTATCAAAGCTTGACCTAGCTGAGCTCAGAGAGAATGATGACTTAACCATTACATGGAAGTCTTATGTAGTAGATTAAATTTTTTCTCGTAGCAAAGTGAGTTTGCCCTTCCTGGAAGGGGTGGTTGTGTTGAGTGTCAAAATACAACTGTACCTAAGTCTACTTAAGACTTCTGTTTTCCTTTAATAGTGTCAAATCTTGAAAACAGTCATATATGTGGAGTGTGGAGATAATGTGAGGCTCTCTGTTTACTACATAGCTGAAGAAACGTTTTTCTGTTCATGCTTCTTTCTGTCTGGAACTGTTAAACTGCTTATGGGATGGTCCCAATATCATGCCACAGCCAAGCTCAGTGAGCTGGGAAATTCTGTTCATGGTTTTGGTCCCCTGCCAGTCACAGCAGCAGAGCTGAAAGTTAGAGCTGGCTACTTCACCTTGGGAGGGAACCACAGACGATGAAGTTAAGACATGATATTTAGTATGCAGTTAGTACTTCAGTTGCTTTTGTTCCCTTTCACTGCAGCTTTTGAAGTACAACTCAAAAGTCACATCAAGCACCACTAGCTAAGCAGCCATCTTTCCACACAATGAAAAGCAAAGGCTGAAAGCACTTTTCATGACCACCTCTTCGGCTTGCCTCCTACTAGCCCCTCAAATTTTATTCCTGTCCATACCATAGACACAGCTCTGCACACAGCCACCACCCCTGTTTCTACAATTTACTGTATCTTTTCATGAGATCGGGTATTTGAATGAAGCTCAGCTCTCAGTTCTAATCTTACTGTCACCTTTCTGTTAGGAGTGTGTAAAACCATAAATGGACAGAAGTTGTCTGACAAATCCTAATACCAATTGTCATAGAGAACAGAAAAGAGTATTACCAAGTTATGGAGTCAGCTAGAAAGTCCATGAAAATAATGTACCTTAAACATGAAATTCTGTTATTTGGAAGCTAATTTTGTTTTTTTCCAGACTTCATTGTATCAGTAGTTCATAGCTGGTGCTTGTTTGTTTACAATTTCTTTCTCTGTAGATAAAACAACAGAAGAGGGAAATGATAGGGCAAATTTCTCTTCATGTGTACTTTTACTAAAGTTTTGTCATAAATTGTGTGCAAAAATTTATAAAATTAATCTCTTCCAGGACATAGTTTAACTTTTAATAACAATTTTCAGTAAAAATACTTCTATAAAATTCTTTGCCTTATGAAGATTTTGGTTTACTTATTCAATTATTATCTCGATATATAACTTCTTTATTAAAAGTTTGGTTCTCTGGTGAAGTGCATGGAGGTTTTCAAGACCTATGCTAGTTACTATTGTGCTATTCATAAATTTTGTATGTAGAAGTATGATATTTGCATTCCCAGTATTTGCTTTAGTTACTATTTAAGAGCGGGCACATGGAATTGAAAACATTGACCTGTAAGTACTTGTAACTTTAATTCTGTGATTTTCCCTTGGTACACAAATGGAGCTGCATGTCAGCATTGCTGGGAATAAATACCCTGGGGTCACTTCTAATGTCATCTTCTAGTTAATTATTTAACACCTTTAAACAAGACACTTCAAATGTCTTATGCATTGGGGGTTTTCCATATCTGATTTTTATTTAAACAGATTTTGTGAACTAAAGTATATGCAAATGTAAAATTAGTTTCACATGTTTTTTGTGATAGGAGAAAATGTCTTGTAGGCAATTTGTAGTGTGAGTCATAAAGATGACTTGTCATTGTCTCTTGATTGTTCTTCTATCATCTATTCTACATTAAACAACTTAAATATTTAATGCTTTCCCTCTTTTTCTCTCTGATAGCATGGAGGAGTCTATGTTAAAAGAAGTGCCAAATTCAATGAGAAAGAAATGAGAGAGAAGTTGCGGACCCAGATGAAAGCTGAGACTCCAGTAAGCTTATACCTTCCTTCTCATTTCTTTGACTTTTTTAATGGCAAAGGCTTGTTGGAGAAAGAGCCATGCCCGATATCCACAAACTACTAAGATGGTAATCATAGATTTGTTTTCTTTTTGTGTTTTTACAGTTACTTTCAGTGATTAGAGTGGTATCTCCAATTAAACTGAGGAAAATTTGACTGGTTCTTTATGGTTGACAGCAACTTCATGATCCTCTCTGTAGAGGACAAGGGGGATCTGGACTTAGAAGATGAACTATAGTACCTTCTTTGAGAAACCACTATTTCAAAAGAGAAACTCTCTGTTTCAAAAGACATTTTGACTACTGTGTGCTTTTCAGAGACTGATATGCTCGACTTCTAGAAGTCAAGAACCTTTCCTACCAAATGTTAATTAGTCATCGCAATGATCAATCATTTTTAATGGCAGTGACATCTTAGAATTGAATAACTTTGTCTGCTATGCCTGGAGGAAGGAAAAAAGCCCAAAACAAACTCTTGATAATTTTCTATTTGAAGAATGACTGTTACTGCCAAGTGACTTTTCTCATGACTCCCTGTATGGTTTGTGGCTCAGTGGTTAGAATCACTGTGCTTTGCTTCCATTACTTGCTGTGCTTTAATTTTTTTTCTTCCTTTTTGGCCAAGCTAAAAAAAAAAACCAAACAACTAAGCAAGCCTTGATACAGAACAGTTAAACTTCCATTTTATTTAAAATTTGTTATTAGGACTTAGATTCCCCATATTGTCTAAACTTTTATAAGCTGAGACTTGTGTAAAAAGAGTTCATAGGTTGTTTTGACATAGATAATAGTATTTTTTTTTATTTGGAGATAATGAGTTTATGTTTGTGTATGTGTCTGTGTTAAAAAAGTAAATTGACCTCGTTCTTACTGAGAAGTTTAAATGAGTAAAGTGTCCTTAATTCAGACAGTGCTCAAACTCATTTTGTCTTCAACTGAGATTTAACATGATTTTTTTTGTTTGCTTTTTTAATTAACTAAAGAAAGTTATAATTGATAGCATGTAGGTTTGGCCAGAAATACATTACAACAACTGAACAGTATCTAATCAATGATGTCCATGGAGAAGATAATCATGTTCAGTGGTGGCAACCTGTGCCCTCACTACTAGGCAGGGTCCTGGGATGTAAAGTGTTTGTGTTGCCTCATTATTTGCCAGATGTCAGTGGTAAAGATTCTACTTACTGTACAACTTGTGGTGTAATGGAATAAGCAAAGGCTGCTTGCAGAATAAATGAAACACACTTGTAGTCATCCCCCTAAGCAGAGTGCTGGTTAAGTTCATTATAGTTAGTCTGGATGAAATAAGCCAGCAAGGTGTTTTCTTGCATAGGCCCATGGGTTTCTTGCTAGCTAAAGAGACAGGTTCTGTTGAGTCTGGCTTTCTGGCTTCCCTCTGCACCCCTAAAAAGCAGGGGTTTGTTAAATTATAACATTTTCATTGTGATAAGAGTCTTAATTTGAAGTCTGTGTTAAATTAATCTCGTTTATAAAAATGTCTATTTTTCTTTTAATACAATCTTGGGAAGATGTGCCTAGAAACTCATCTTATTATGTCCTTGGAAACCTGCAAATGGTGTTCAGCCTTGCTTCAGTGTGTCATTTTAGCGCAGTTGGAATGTAAGGAGAGGTTTGAGCATAAAGATTTTCTTTAAAGATACAACTGATGTGGGTTCTGCTTTCCATGTGGTTAGTAAGTGAAACAAATCCAGAATTCTTTGTTTGTGAAATCATATTTCTTCTCCCTCCTGAGTTGTGATTGAAAGCCTATACCTAACCTATCAAAGCTAATGCCTAATAAATATGGGACCACTTGGGTACACTTGTTTTTTGCTGCAGTTTAGCTCTCTGGGAGTTTGGTGGCATTGGAAATGAGCACAGACATGCATATCAGGCAGTTGTTGTTGCCATTTGCCTTATATTATCAGGTGTTGCAGTATAGAAGAGAAATAAGTGTAACTGCTGCAGAAATCAATCATTTCATATCTCTCAGTCAAACCATATAGGGAGTGACACTTAAATTTACAAAACCAAAGTTGTCAAAAGCCTTTTTACTGAGGCAGATGTTTGCATCTGCAGGAGTACAAGACACAGACGATTGAGCTGTCATTTGAGGGAAGACTAAACTTCTCATAGGCCACTTTATCTGAGAATATAGATGCTATTAAATGGCCTTTAACCTGCAGTTACTACTGTGAGAAGAACATGATAACCTGTGTCCTTATTGCATTATTCTTGCAGTTCTGCAACTTAGCATGACATTTACAAGCAACCATATTGCTTTTAAAACAAAGACATTTTGATCAAGTATGCCCTGAACTCATCAGCTTCCTGCAAAAATAACTGATCTATGACTCTGGAATTTTCATGTGCTGTATGCTACAGCTCAGGGTGGACTTTCCTCAGTTCGGTGGGCAGCTGGTGTAGCTTAGTCATTCTGTGTGTACGTGGTGGAGTTCTTTCTTTAATGTAGTGCTAGAGATGAGCTGGCCTTTCAGCTGCTCAGGAAAGATTTATATACCAATAAAGAAGAGATGGACGGGAATCTGTGTTAAGGGTCACGTTGTTATTTACAGTTTCTCTCCACATACAATTTAAACAAAAGAATCCACATGATTAATGCTCAGTCTGTTTGGAGCCATCCCTTTTCCCATTAAGAAATTGAAGATGTGAAGATTGAAGGCAGAACTCAGTCTTCTGTTCTTTTTAGCCCAGCAAGCTCTTTACTGCTTCACTGTGGATTTTTTTTTTTTTTAATTATGACAAGTAAATTGGAGTTTAAATTGACAAGTAAAGTAAGGCTGACTCTTGGCCTCTTACATGCACAGTATAAATTGATTAGTGCTCTGGTGTGTCTCCTTTTGTGCAGACAACAGTGGACTGAGTGATTCTCCTTGCTCATCTTGTCTTACGAGTTCCACCCACCTGATTTTCTGGCTCCAGCAAGAATCAGTAGGGTTCTACTGAATGAATCCTGATTCACTCCTTCAAACTTTCTAAGTGATGAGAGATACCAAGTTTACTGGCACCCACCCATTCCTCAGAAGGAATGAAAGTACCACATGCCCAAACATAGGGACCTATTGCTTGTGTTAAAATTGATGTCTCAATAAATCAGGGACTTTGGTAATCCAAAACTGTTTCTGCCATTTCGAACATGAGCCCTCTATTTTGCAGCAGTAAAGCATGTAACTTTTATGTAACTAATTGCCCTGATTGAAAAATCTGTATTAAAAATGGCCTAAACTGCAACTAGTGTTTCTAGACAATTAAAATGTTTCTACAAGTTCTTATCCCAAGTTCAGGGGAGCTTATTTAGTTATTAAAATCTTAGAGATTTGTAGTTCTTACAGTCTTTGGAAATAGTGCTTAAAGATTTAACTTCTGCTGCCCATGGTGGGACAAAAGCCAGTCATACAAGTGGTTCTGGTAGGCTGAATTGTACTGGAAGGTTATCTTTGTCTTGTGCAGGACTATATGTGAGTATAAGTAGGTCATCTATTTACATGCATGAATTCTACTGTTAAAACACTCCTGATGAGCTATATAGTAGGTTATTGCATGCTGAATTTAAAGGCCACTTCTCTGTCTTGTTGGTATGCTTTCAACTCAGAGATACTCAGATTCTGGTCAACAAATCTGTTTGGCTGCTTGTGTATTTAGAGGTTTACTAGAAAAAACAAAATAGAGTGTCGGTCCCTGGCTTGTGTTACACACATAGGACTGGAGTAAGTAGATACTGTTCCCTGTTGTGTAATCAGCTTTTGGGGATGATTATCTGGTTTGAAGACCAGTAACAACATTGCCTGCTTCTAAGTGCTGAGCTATATACCAAGAATGGTGTTCTCGTCCTGTGTGCTTCACTCTCTTTGCTCTATTACCCTGTAGAGCTGAGCAACGCAGTCTTTAATGGGGATGGAGGGGTAGAACTGGAGCACCTCATCTTGAAGTACCATTTTAAGCATCCAAATTACAAGATTTGAACATAAGAACATTTAGGAAACGAAAAAAAAAAGCATCTGGATTTGAATATTATGTCCTTTCCAGCTACCCCTAAGTTTTACTTAGTCACTTAAATACCTCAATATTATACTGCATAGATTAAATGTATAGATGACAGGGGGAAATGTGGACTACATCTGGGTCTAAGGATTCCTGTACTTGTCCCTGTACTTACTCTACTGTTATATCTATCTGTCTATCTATCTAAATATGAAAAAGTAAGCACCTTGACTCTTAAACTCATTTTCTTTTGTTCCCTCACCACCAAATCTGTATGTATCTTGGATTTCTGTTGTTCCTTGAACATTGTTGGACTTCATCATTTTTTTAAAAAATTGGTCACTTTGTGATGTATTTGTCTATCTTATTAAAATCTCTTAAAACTGATACTCCTGTTGGTATCTGCTGCTCCTGACTTGCTGACTTCTGTTGATACATGCTATCTCCCTTCCTAAATCACATGGAGTATTTTCTATGTATTTTCAAATGAAATTATTTTGAACCTTGAACAGTAAGTTTCTTAGAGCTAAGAAATTTTATCTCAAGTATCCTGATTTTCTTTTGATCCTTACAATAGTCAATGGTGTGAGCTAAATGAAATATGGACTTACAAAGTGTTGATAATTTCTGTAAAAGCAGTCAGTTTACATTCATTATTCACTTGTCTGTTTTGTTTCTTTTTTTAATTCCACAGATGTATTTAGTGATTTTTCCAGAGGGGACTCGTTACAATCCAGAAATACCAAAAGTCATTGCGGATAGTCAATCATTTGCTGAAAAGGAAGGTAAGCAAAAAAAATTTTGAAATAATTCTTTTGTTACAGTGTTAACATGATAATATGAAGATCATTTCACCTTAACTGGACCTCCATGATTATTGGTATTTGAGGGTTTAGACTAGTATAAACTACTTTTTCTCTTACAGAGTAAGATTATAGTAGTTAATATACGGACACTTCATGCATTTCACAATGTACAATAGTAACAGTTCTCCAGAAAGCTCACTGTAGTTCCTATCTACAGCTGTGTATTTACTTATTTTCTTGCTCCTTGAGGTTGTAAGAATTCCCTACACTGAATCAGGGCACTGGTCCATCTAAGTTGATATTCTAGTTCCAATTACAGGTTTTAGTCGATATAAAGAGTATTTTGCATAGAGCTTGTTGTGCCTTAAAATAAAGTGTCTTCCATCATCTCACTTTTAATTAGTGTTAGTACTCCTATGGCATTTTGGTTTTATTCCTTTCTCGCCTTCCAGTCTCACTGTTCCTTGGTTGAACTTTATTGTGGAGTTGCTTTGATTGTTGTCATTGTCTCTATAATCACAGATGGAATTACTTCACCTTCAGAAAGGCTTGCAAAAAACCCAAGAGTCCCAAGATTTTTCATATTTTCTCACATCATATGCACATAAACTTCAAATCCAACAGTTCAGTGAACATGTTTCCTGGTGTTGTTTTTTTCCTGTTGACCAAAAGTGAAATTACTCACTCTAAAAGTAAACAAAGAATAACAAATAGGTCTGGGAAATTCATCTCTGTGACATACTGAAATGAATTCACAAGTCTGTGAATCAGCCTGTTGATATAATCAAGCTATTAAGTATTGTTAACTCTTGCCCAAAAGGATATATGCTTTTCTTTTCCTTGGGAAGAAGGAATTTGTTTGCGTGTAAGAGCAGGAGAGCTGAAGTCATAATGTATTCGTTCATAGCTTCAGTTTCCTGTCGGAAATGAAAGTCAAATGTTTCATTTAGGTTGGTGGTTCTTTGAGAGTTCAGAGGGAGGGGGCTGTTTGATAGGGTTTTTTTCCTTCTTTATCAGGGAAAAGGCTCTCATTGTTTTACTATTATTTTATTTCACCTTTTAATCATATCTCTGCATTCTGCAAAACAGTATAACACTGCTTTTGTGCTTTCAGAGCACCTGTTTGTTTCTTCTACTCTTTTTCTCTCCAGTATTGGTTTATTTAAACAAGAAGCATCTCCAGTTCTGTTGCAGAATCCTCTCGATATCCTTCTCCCCACTACTAAGTTATTTTATTGCTGGCCTCTGGCCCACTTTTTATGTGGGGAGAATGGGAAGCAGTCTGTGCTCCCCTGGGACCCTGCTCCCTTGCATGTCCACGCAGAGACACAGGATACTCATGGGAACTGGAGCATCCTTCGTGCAGGTGTGTTGAGAAGAAGGGCCTGACATTGAGAGCAGAACCAGACCATTTTGAGGGCTGAGCCTGGAGCATGTACCAGTCCAGGGCACATCCCAGCACGCCGGGAGCTGTGGGGATGGGGAGCTCCATGTGGCTGCTGGCAGGATGTGATTACAACTCCCCAGGGTCCCACCCTGCTGCTGTGCAATGCTGCTGGCCCTGGCTTGTGGTTTGCCCTCAGCAACCCTGGTGTCCCCACGGTGCTGGCTGAGTGCTGGGGCTGCAGCATGGGAGCAATGGCCACAGGCCCACCACGGCCACGGGCAGGCTGAGCGATGGCCGGGCTCCCTGGAACACTGCTGAGCTTGATCAAAAACACACCTTGCCATGCTTGTCCAAAAGATCTGGGAGACTCCGTACTTCTTCTTACACTTCTAGGAAGAGTTGTAACATGTAGTAGTTCTGCCAGTCATAGGAATGAGGAGGACATACTGTAACCTATGGTTTAAATAAAGCTGCACTTCATTATTTGTGGGGATATAATGAAGTCTAATAATTTAGTCTTGTCATCTTAGTAAATTTGTTACAGAGCACAGTGCTTCAGTGTGGGCCTTACTGACATGTAGGGGAATTTGTTTGTTTTGTACCTTGAATTTTTTTTCCCTACATTTTTGCTCAATTTAATGTTGAGAAAATACTGCAAATGTAATATTGGGAAAAGTGGTTTAATTAAGAAGAATTACACAAGAAGCCCATGTTAGAACCAGAGCTATTACCCCCAAAGATAACAAAGCTATTCCTAGAGCACAAGCATAACTCAATGTTTATTATGCTGTGTGAAATACTGATTTGGACATTAGTGTGTGTATATGTTTTACTAGTTTTTCAGAGAGGAAGTACAAAAAGGTTTTTGTGGAATTTTACTTTTAACTCCCCATGAGCTGCATCCTCTTTTAGAGAAGATTCATTGCTTAAGGAAGAATTCTTGGGCTGAACTTAGTTACCTGCTCTTAGTGGGACCAGTTGATGAGCTGCGCCTCATATCATTATGTTCTTTTTAAGTTTTGCATACAGTTAATGGCTCTTTACAGTTGGTCCTTGGACCAGTTCAGCAAAAGGAAATTTGAAATTAATTTTCAAAAAGCTGATTTTGATATACAATGAAGTGTTGTGACATTGCTGATTTCAAGTCTTCACTCATTGGTATGAATATTGAAATAAATCTTGACTGTCTATGAATAGATCGGAAGTATATCAAGCAGCAAAAAAATTTAAGCTTGAGGTAGCCCTTGAAAGAGAGGAGACATTTAAAAATACCAATAATAATTCATGTTACTGTTTGTTTTGCCATAGGGCTTGGGTTCTATACAAAATCTTGATTTCTAGCAAGAACAAATGTTTTCTTCTTTATGAAGCAAGCAAATCAAACACACAGGGTGGGTCCATTATAGGTTCTGTCCACTGAATTTTATTCAGTGAGAATTAGCAACAGAAAGTTGGCTACTTCAAGGAATACTGATTTTCTGGTGATGAACTGAGAATGTTGTCATCTAAGGGCAATGCTAGTACCTCCAAAAACTGAAGGGTCACTCACACCTTTTGCAAGTGGCAGAAGATTCCACTCAGATTAGCTTCTTACCTGGGATAGAAGGTAAGCTCAAAAGATGTTTGTTTGATGACACTGGGAAAGAAACTTGTTGACATTTAAAAATGAAAGAAAAAATTATGTCCCTAAAACTAAGCTGTTTGGTTACTTTTTATAGGATTAATGCAGGAGTTAATCATAGAACAAGTTCTATTTTGTGGAGTTAAGAAAATTAATCCACTCTTTATATTTTTTTGGCCAAAATAACAGTATTTGTTGGGATTTTACAGTTACAACAAGCCACATAAACCACATATCAGAATATCACATGTAGATGTCTGTTAGATTTTCTCATTTCTGGTGGATGCTTCCAGGCTAAGGGTATGTGTGCCATGTAGCTGGATTTGAGCCTGATACACCTCATTGTCCTCTCCTGGCACAAAGGAGGTCCCTGCGTGAGATGACTCCAGCAGCTGCTACCAGGATGGCTTCTTCCTCCATGTTTCAGTCTGGTTGGTGGCTCCACTATGTTCCTAATGGTATATCTTGCAACATTCCCATAACCAAATATTTCTTCTTCTGCTCTCTCAAAGAACTAAGAATATGATAGCATGGGTTTTGCCCCTTGTCTTCCGAGCTTTTGCATTCCAATTTCCAGTATTTAAGTATATAATCAGTGGTCAAGTTTGCTTTTGTTTTCCGTTGTGTAGGAGCAGTCAGCCAACCTGATTCCTGTCCTCAAAGTCTGATGCAGTACATATTTGTGATACCTTTCAGGCTCTGTTCCATGGCTTTAGGCATCATAAAAGCGCAGGATTTCTTCTCCACTAGTCAATGAGCTTGAGTTGCTAAGTCTAGTCCTAATGTGTAGGTGGCACCCATATTTCCAGAGGGATTTAACTAAGCTTGTCCTAATAATAGAAGTGGTAATTTTTATTGGCTCTATTTAATTCAAACTGTAAATCTTTTAAGCCTGGGCCTTCATAATGATATTGGGCTATAGAGAAAAATGTCTGTAAACCCCATAAAATACATGACTGCTATTTTTGTGCCAGCTTCTGGTATAAAATTGATTTCATTTGTATGTAGCCAAAATATCTATGTGTCGATTTCTTATCATTTTGTAGGAGTCAGTCAATCATAGAATATGCTGTTTTAGAAGGGACCCATCAGGATCACTGGGTCTGAATTGTGGTCCTGGACAGGATACCCCAAACTCCACAAATGTCTTTGGTTTAGTAGAATATAAATTTTATCAAAATGTTAACAAATGTCATTTTAAAAATTTGAAAATAAATAGAAATAATCCAAAGCCCTCCTACTCCTAATATTACTAACTCTGAAAAGTCAAAGCCAAGGGGATGAGAAACTTCTTAAATTCAACTTGGCTTTTTTTTGCTGAATGAAGACAAAACAATCTTCCCTGGGGAAAGGCGTTTTTGGAATTTTGTATTAATATTTGATTTCTAACAAAGGTCATTTCATCAAGCAAACATTTAAGGTATGCATTTATTATCCTCTTTGGTCTTATGCAGAAAAGTTGCTAATGTAAATATTTTTTAATGCTAAATTTATCTTGACAAATATGCTTTCTGCTAAGATGTTTGTGTATGCAAGATATGCTTATCTCAAAATTGTTTTAAAAGATCATGTAAAAAAGAGGTGTTTCAATGGAGCTAATTGAAAATGTTTCTCTTCTAGATCTTGGCATTAGTTTTCAATTGTATTCTAAAGTAATTCAAAATATTCAATATCCATATTTGAAATTGTCTCTAAAGAAAATAGATTTTGGTGGTATTCATTCTACACTTTCATGAAAGCAGGCTTGGTCTAAAAGTGCTCAGTGAGATGTGGACAAGAATATAGTTTTAAAAATGAGTAGGTTATGGACCTTGAGTATCACTTGAGACCGAACATTACAATGAAGTAAGAGTCTGTGTTATTAGAAGTTATCCTGAGAAAATTAAGTTAGGAAAACAAGAAGCTACACTGTAGATATTCTGTAGAGATCCATGATGGAAGAAAGTGTATCAACGTGTTGTGTCTCCCATGTCTTGCTGTGGGCTGGTTGTCCTCTTCTTGAGGAGATTACAGTAATTTCATTACTATCAGGCGCACCCCCGGGAGTCGGCAAATTTTGCAACTTTGTACATTATATAATGCGCACCGGACTATAGGGCGCACTATTTTTTTGCAGCGAGGATCTGCCCAGCTTTCCCTGTGCTGTTGCTGGCTGAGGCCCCACCTCAACCCGGCAACCATGGGCCCCTGGGCCCGCCTGTACCCGACAGGGCCAGGGCATGACCACCGCCACTCTGCCCCGCCTCCCCGGAGCCAGGGCATGCCTGCTGCCACTCCACCCTGCCCCCACAGGGCTGGGACATGCCTGCTAGGGCACCACAGGTCCCCGGGCCCTCCTGCACCCGGCAGCCACAGCCCTGTCTCCATCTGGCAGCCAGCTCCCCCAGGTCCTGCCAGCTCCCCCAGCAGCTCGCAGCTCACACTTCTGGGTTTGCAAATTTCTGAACTTTGTACATTATATAAGGCGCACCAGACTATAAGGCACACTTGTGTGTTCAGGGGAAAATTTTAGTCAAAAGGGTGTGCCTTATTGTTGTGAAATTACTGTAGTTGCATTTCCTGTATACTTTAGTTCATGGTAACAGAAAATAAGTTTTTATTAGTGCATTCAGTAATACTGCTATCAGCCAGCTCCTGTTTCTGTAAGTCGATGGAATACTAGCATACAAATGGATGGGCTCTGCCACCATTTGTTATTTTACAAGTCTAACTAGGGGTTTCAATATGTAAAGCTCTGAATCAATGGAGGCATTCCAGAAAGCTGGTGGGAACTCAAGAGTTGGATGAGTACTTGGGACTCTGCACATTAACTGCAGAGCTTTCTAATATCTTCATTGCACACACATTCACATGAAAAAGGAAAGATCTAATTGGTCTTGAAATCAATTCCTCAGTTTTCACCTTGGTTTTAGTTCTTGTGTACTTGAAAATTGAGTTTCAAGTACATGGTTTCATGGGGAGGGGAGAGAGGTGTGGAGACCTCAAACTAATTCTGACATCCACATTCAGTGAGCAATTAACTTCTGTTGATGAAATGTTGCAAATGCTAATGTAATACATATAGAGTATTCCTAAATTAGAGCAGAGAATTTTTACTGTTTTCTTTTTAAAATATGGTGTGTACACTTCACGGGTAGAAATACAGCTAACAAAGTCCAACTCTTAAAGGGTGAAAGGCCTGCCTCTACTGAACAGCTCTTTGAGTTTTTGGCCTAGATGAAGGGAAGAGGATGGCAATCTTGTACACAGAGTTGTACTTAGCTACTATTATATGTTACTTCACACTGATGAAGTTAGATAAATGATGTTTTGTTTAGCAACTTTTTGTTATTTTGTGTTTAGATGAAGAATTCAGTTCTATAGATGTTAATGATTTGGGGCTCGTACTTGCCAAAGTAATTATTTTATTTCACTCGGTTTTCTTGCAGACTGTCAGAAGTAATTTCTGCATCTTACAATAATGTAGTAAATGGATGATATTTGAAGTATCATTGCTCATCATATTTCTTCTGATTTTCCTTTTTTTTTTATGTCTGTCATTCAAAAATTGGAAGAGCAAAGCTATGGCTTTTTAAGGTAGAACATTACAATATTAGTAGTATCTTGTTCATTTTCTTTGGCATTTAAAATAAAATCTCATGACCTTAAATACTTTGACAGAGGGTCCTAACTGTATTGCACAACATTAAAAACAGTTTAAGCTCAGTGTGTTTTGTGAATTGGATGCAGGCAGCTTGCCAAGGTAACTATACTGTAACTACTTGGATTTAAATTCTGTTATGTTGATTTTAGCAGAGATCATAAGTAATTGCAAGAATATGTGGTAATGTTTTTATAAAACAGTTTCTTTGAAAGTATGTGCTGAACTGGTGTTGCTGAATGTTTATCATTCACTGTAGTATTTCTGAATAATGGATTATGGACTTTATGGATTTAGATGCATACTCACATTGTACTTAAATTATCAAGAGTTCACTGACAGTATGTGGAATAAGAGTGGCTTATTCTACATTTGCAATTCACAGATTGTCACTGACCATCTTGATCACTAGAACTGGCCATGGATGAAAAAAGATCAGCAGCTAATAGTCATAGATACCTAACTTTATAATTTTTCTAGATGATTCAGTTCTCACTGAATTTTCCCTTTTTCTTCTTCACAGTAATAGTTTGGTGAAGGGGAAGATGAGTTGGGCAGGAAAGGAATGACAGTGTTTCTAGAATATGTTTGGGAATTTGGCTCAGCAAGAGTTGTGTTGAGAGTCATGTCCACACTAATATCATTGCTGACACAGCACGAGAATATTCATTGCTTCATTTATAGAGTAAACATTTTGAAACATAACATAACATAATTAGCTGTTTGATGTAACAGTTCACAAGCTAAGAAAACACTACCACTGTGTTATGCTTCAAAATATTTACATGATCCATATAACATTTTGCATAGACAGTTATCACTATTACCAGTAAGGCATGGAACAATGGCTTCAGAAGGAGTGCTGATAAACAGCCTTTTATCTTTGCATTCAGACAAGGAGATTCTTAGCAAATATTAAGATCAAGACAGTGATTGGTATTAAAATTTTCAACTCTTAAGAATGTTAGGGTGGTGTAGAAAGTAGCATTATCTTACAGTGTTCATAAGGTATTTTCATAATTTTAGATTTTAATTTACCCAGCAAGGGAGTTCAGTACAAAATCAGAATGCAATATATAATCTTTTTAATTGATTTTGCAAGCAAAAAGGTATCAAAAGCAGTGCCACAGTGCTTTGGTTTAGAAAAATTTCCTGTCCACCCACCAGGAACCAGTGAATTCACCAAAGGATGGTTCTTTAAAAATGGACTGAAGAGTAAGCCCATGAAAAATAGGCTAGAAATGAAAAACCACCATTTTATTCTGATACTTCTCTGTGAGAAAGGTACACATAGAAAAATAGTGAAAAATTTTCATAGCAGGCTTTTTAAGTAAATATGGAAGAGCTGGGTTCAGGTCAAGAAAAGGCTTGGAGTTTGTGCTTATTTGTTAGTTTGTTTTAATTTCGAAAGTCATTGTATGTTTAAATTCTGGAAAGAAAAACCAGGTTTACACTTTTGAGCCCAGTATGTTATGTTCTTAAGTATGCTCTAAGTGGAAGCGGTCAACTGAAGTAAACATGGATATGAAATACTGTTGTTAGGACGTGTGGAGTGATGTTAAACCTGATGTTCTTGTGTCCTTGACATACCGATCTCTGTGGCTTGGCCTGGAAAAGTTAAAGACATAAGTTGATTTCTGTCACTGGGAGTCTGTCAGTAGCGAAGTCAATTGTAGCAGGTTGTTTGCAGGGAAGCACAGAAGATTTCCTCCTTGGTTTTGATTCTCAGTGCTGTATTTTCCCCCATTGCTGCTAAGTTTTCTGCTGGGATAGGCAATAGGTTAGGATTCAGTATGTTCACTGAATTGGTTTGTCCTTGGGAAGTAAAATACTGGATGAGCATGATGTGTGCTTAAAATTATCTGTTATTTTCTGTCAAATCTGTTACTGATACAGAATTTCAGGAGGTGATGCTATGTGTGTTTAGTATTTCTCTGATAATCTGCTCTTTTTTTTAACCTCAGTTGGACGCACGCAAACAGTGAAGAGAAGGGCTGTTTCATCACTCATGAGCCACATTAAAACCATCACTGCTTCTAGTGAGAAGTTGTGAAAAGGCCCTCTTACTGAGCAGCCTTCCTATTGTTAATGTCTTCTAGGATTTCTATTTCATCTTGTAATGTATTCAGTAGAGAATAAGCAGTGAGTGCACATGCACAATCTCTCAATTGAGAATTGAGATTGAGAATAAACCTCTTGTGGTTTTGGATGGAGATGCTGACATTCCTTGGCGTGATGTTCCTTTTGTGAATGTAGTCCAGTTTACTTTCAAGCACTGTAATTCTTTTTTATTTTTTTTCCCCTCTAGGACTTGCTATATTAAAGCATGTGCTGACTCCACGGGTGAAGGCAACTCATGTAGCCATTGACACAATGAAAGACTATCTGGATGCAGTGTATGATGTGACTGTGGCTTATGAAGGTACTGTGGACCACAAAGGGCAAAGAAAACTGGCACCATCTATGACAGGTGAGTTGAGGCCTATGAGACATGCTGTAGCCATATGCTTGTTCATCTTATCCAGAACCAACTTCAGGTGCTTTGAAATGCTCTGAAGATAATCTCCACAGCAATTCAGCCATCCTACAGCTGGTGGTAGGGCATTGTTCTAGTCACTGAGCTTTACAGGAGTTACCTTTGACACTCCTGCCCTCTGTTTCCCTATTCCAATTCTAAATAAAAATGCCCTTTGCATTTAAAGGAACCTTGGAGCCATAGGCAGCAGATTCCATTTACCTTCAAGTTTTTTCTGCTACTGGGATTTGGCATCTTAAATTCTCTCTCATCCTCATCTGCGTTACATACATTAACACATGCACATCTAATTGCTGAACTGCACATATTTTAAAGGGAAAATGCATAGTAGTATTTTACTGACAATGTTTCAAATTGCTGCACACAGCCAGTAATCTTACAAACTCTCAACAGTATTTTATGCAAGTGGGTTTCACTTGCTTTAGTATTTTAAACCACCTACAGGACCTTAAGAAAATCAGATAGATTGGTTTTACATTCCTTGAGTAATCTAACCAGAAAATATGTTCTGGAGTTTCTGCTGGAGAAATCTCAGGGACAGAGAGCTTCAGGGTTTGCTGTTTATTATGCTTGGTGGTAGACTTATAATTTATTCTTAAGTAAATAATTTGCCTGCACTGTTACTAGAGTGCCAGGTATCACCTTTCTTTACATTTGTAGCTGCTGTGTTACTCAGCTGTATCTGTACCTGACTGTCTGTTGCTGGTTGGCTCAGAGTGGCACTTTTGAGGCTCTTGCACTACCAATACCAAGTGAGAAAAAACAGCTACAGTAGTTCCACAGAACTCTCCAAACTTTCGGGCAAGGGATCAGTGTCGACTGAGAGACCTGCAGGGAACTTATCTAACTCTCTACTCCTCAGCTTACCCAGTGTCACTGGGACTTGTTCCTTCTGCTGCTAAAAATAGTTCGTAGTGCAGCTGTTTCCATGTTACTTCATTAGCAGATGTAACTCCTTGAGTCACATGCGCTGCTTCCCAGGTGCTAGTTGATTAGAAGTTCTGGAATTTTCTATTTTGTCATTTTCATCCTGTTTAAAATTCTTTTGGATAGGTGAGAAGCAAAACTGTCAACACTGTGTTAACTCAACACTGGTATTGTACTGTAACATCTTAGGACAGTTTTATTTTATGTACATTTTGTTCCTAATGGGAATTTTTTATCTTAAGACTTCTTTTTATGATTTGAAGTTATTTTATTTTCTTAAAAGCCTTCTGACCCTTTTACAGTACCTTTGGAGACTGAGCAGCCTCCTTCTTGTCCCATCACCCAACCCCTTCTAAGACCCCCTTCAAAACAAATAGGATTGTTTCTCCTTCCCTGCAGCATATCTTGTTTCATGACTTAATTACTAGGCAGTTTCAGCCATTCTCATGCTGAACTTCTCACTGCCTAATGGTTAATTAAACTATTAAAATGTCATTACCTAGTGATAAGATGGCAAATGTTCAAATTCCTTACAAGACCTCTTCACCTATTGAACCTTACGGTTTACATGAAGCATGATATAATTATGGAAGGGGAACCAATAAGCTGAATTTCCCTGTTGGGTTTTTTTTTGTTGGTGTCAAGCAGGAATCAGATGCTTTGGGGTGGCCACGCCACATCCAGCTTTTTGGAGCCTCCATGGCAGCAGTCCAGGCATATCTTTCAGCCAGGCTTACTGTTAGGGCTGGGGTAATTACTGGCTCAGCCTTGGGGTAAATATAAGGCAGTAATACAGAATGAAGTGCAGCCAACCAGCTGTTACCCCTTACAGAGCAGATAAATGATATATCCATGATAGATCAACATTGCATTCCATGCTGTTGTGGCAGTCACATGTATTCCATATAATATAAATTATGTAGATTAAGAACACTTTATGAATTACAGTGTGGGACATAGTTGTCATTCTTTTAGGCTCTCCAGACACAAAGTGACAGACAAACAATTTTTGTTCTAAGAGATCAAGATCATTTCACCATTTGTTATGTAGAATTTCAGCAACTGGTCTGTCAGGAATACAAGAAGAATTGAATTAGGCATTCATATGCATTTAACGTTTTTTAGCATTATTTCTCTTTCTCAGTGCTAAAATGAGTTATGCACACATGAAAAGGACATCTTATTTCATATGAACATTTCATATTTGTGGCAGTGCTGGTTGAGAATTTTGTTTTTCATTCTCATCGGAATAAAATGGCAGTGCAATCCTGGTAATTTTTAAAAGATAAAGATGACATGTCTTTTTCAATCTAGCAACACTGATTGAAATTTATTGCATGAAAAACAAACTTCTGATAAACACAACTTTACTTGAGGACTTTATTTCCCATACTATTACATTTCCCATGTGAATGAAATCTGAATTCCACACAGATAGTGTTTCTTGAAATGCATTTTGCTTTCAGTTCTATAAACCTCAATTCCTCAGAAGAGCCTCTGCCATTTCAGGAAAAAAACCCATACTTACCTGGGACATCATCAACTCTTGACTGTTGTCTTCAGTAGTGAAGAAAGCGTGTTTAAAAAAAAACATTTTAGTGACTGTGAGGAGTACTAGCACACTTTTTCTGAGAAATTATGTTAACAAAATATGAATGGGAAAAAAATTCTGAAGAAAAAGTTAATTGCTTTTTAAATTTTTTAATATGCAACTTTTAGTCTAAATAGTCTTTCTTAGCAAAATTCAATTTTTTACAATTTTTTTTTAACTCCATCTATCTTAAATATACTGTTGAGTTGCTCGATAGTATATTAGCAACTAGAAGATAGACATTTCACCGTAAGAACAGTCAATGCCAGATATACCTGATACAGCATAGTGCCATTTTAGAGCAGGCAAATTATTGTAATATATCCTTTCAAATGTGTTGAGCTTTTTGTCACTACTTATGCATGTTAATGTCTTTTTTGCACTTTCCAGTGGCAGTTTTGTTTTAGGAGACATCAGATTTGATTAATCTTCAACAGTGACTAAGATCAGATTAGCTTTACACAGAGATGTTGCTTTCTGCTGTTGCTTCACATCCAGTTGCAACCAAAGGATAGAATCTTTTTCCTACCATTTATTCATTCCCTTTATTACAAGTTTGGATCTTGGTACGTTTCCAGTGGAAGTTTATGTGGTACATGGCAGCCTTTCGAAAACAGCAATTTCCCACAGGTTTCTCCGCTCTCTCTAGTCCTGAAGATGGCTTGTCCAGATCATTAATGACAGAACATCTTGATCCTGCTTGGGGAGGACCACACTGCTGGGCATTATTTATGTGTGGTCATTAGAATAAGATGCAAATAATCATATGGGCATTGTGGCACAGCTGAACGACATCTCAGGTACTGAAGTCTGGAAGAACTGTTTAGAAGGGAAAAGGAGGGGGGAAAAAACCTGTGCTGAATTTGTTGATACTGTTTTACTATACTGTCATCAAGTGAAAAGCAGAAATAAGTTTGGGAAGAAAGGATGAGAACGTAGTTTCCCCCCCTTCTAAATAAATGTGCTAAGCGTTCACATCCAGCTTTGTCTGATGTTAAGGGGCAGGTCTCATAGGATGTGGGAACTGTTATAATTCTTGCACCTGAAAGAGCATTATGTATACATCTACATCTTTATTATTCTGCCTGAAGGCTTTAGCATAACCAGATGGTATTTATCTGGCCATTGTAGATGAAAGAGTGTGTGAAATAGCAGCATGTGACAATGATAAACACTGAATAAAAATAGCAAGTACATATAGATGCTGTCTTAAAGAAGTCAGAGGAATTCTTGGGAGTTATTGACTCTGCTGTGTATCAGTTCCAGAACAAACACTTTGAAAGCCTGTGTATGTGTGCATTTCTGAAAATCTGTACATCACTTTGATCAGTAAAATTTGAGGAGGTCAGACTGGTGTAACTGCCCTTGGGGAAGATACACTTTTCCAAAAGCTTGCACTTTTGTTAAGGACCCAGTTAGACAGGGAAGTACAAGACTATAGAAAATAAACTGGAGCAATAGAAAACAGTCTTTTTCTGGACTGTGGCCCAGATTTGTTCACATCCATTGTCTCTTAAGGTCGAAAGAATGATAACAAGCACATGGTTACAGATGTGTTGAAAGAATTAAAAAGCTATATTATTAAGCAGATAAACATTAACAGAAGTATAAAACAGTCCAAAGTAAGTTTTATAGTTATGAAGTGATTAATAATCTCTTCAGATCTCTGCTAGCTGTCATCTTCTATTGCATGAAAGAATATTGAAGAGTCAGTGTCATTTTTTTTAGAGTAACCAAAGAAAGGATGTAGATTACACCTCAAACTGGACATGAGCACTGGTGAAATTTATATCGTGTAGGATGGCATTTTAGCATCTACAGTAAGCCTCACATCAAAAGCTTGTAATTCTTCACCTGTTCATGCAGAGTTTAATAATTACCTTTTGTATTTCAATATGTAGAATTTACACTGAGATGTTTGGAGGAATTTTGATATCAACACTAGTTGGCAACGTACTCCTGTGGGGATTAGACTAGATGACCTCCAGAGGTCCCTTCAAACCCTGAGATTTCTGTGATTCTGTGATATTCTATAAGACATTTTTCTTTTCAAGGAAAACCCTAGTTTTATTTTGTGCAAAATGTTAAAATAAAACTTCTTTAATAACATGATTTCAGCAGGTACCACAAGGTAAACTATCATTCAGTTTTAACTGAATGTATTTTCACTTGTCCTCTGTAGAACTAGAGCTGTCATTTTAGACCCCCTGTAATTCCCTATTAGAAGTAATTTGAGTAGCATGAAAACCTGTCTGTTAATTTGGGAATGTCTTATTTGTAGTGGCACTTTCAACACAGATGTGGGCATATATATCAATATTCTGCAGATAAGGACAGTCTGGGTAAAGGCAATTTTCATACTGTTAGAATTAAACATTGTACTTCTGGTCGAAAACCACATGTCACCAAAGAGCAGCATCAGTTTGTGGGAGTGTATGAAAACCCTGATGGAGTTCATGAGAAAATGAAGGTCAGTCTGTGTCCTTGTTTTCAGATGGATAAAGAAGTAGAGGTGCTACTCATGCTCAAAGATGTCAACTGTGTTTGGAATTCCTGTAGGTCAGTTTCTTGTCTCCACCATCAGCCAGTCTTGGATGCCTAAGGAAGAGTGCAAGATTCAGGCAACCCTAAATGTGTCTAACTTTCCCCAAATCACAGACACCTATGGGCACTGTATCTGTGTGTTCACACCCCCTTGGTGGGGGTAATGACCCTCTGCAGCTCCTTCTGAGCCCTGAGCGTGTGTTCCTCTGATTGCAAACCACATGATTGTGTATCTCTGTTATTCCCAAGCAGCTCTTGCTGAAGGTAAGCATCTGTATGTACATGTGTAGCCTCCCTTTGGGAATGTGAGATATGAAAACACATGGTCATCAGGAAACCTCTGCTATACAAGAGGCTCTTGAAAGTATTTACACTGGAGATTCATAAAATTACCCTGCACCCTGGACCTCATGCATATGTGAGAGGAAGCATTCCACTCCCCAAGCAGCCATTTATTTACAAAATCTCAAAGAACTCCTGATCTTTATGCAAAAGTGTATCTAAACCCTGAGGATAACAAAAACAACTTTAACTTCTTCACACTGTCAGGTTTGGCCAAAAATATGCTGCTGCTTTGAGAGTCTATGTTTATTTTTGGGATTTTTATGCATTACAGTCTTTTCCTTCTACTCTGTGGTGCTGTTCTCTGTTTATCAAAAAAGACTGTCTGAAAGAAAGGCAAAAACATCAATATTAGCAGTACTGGCATAGTTCCTAACAGATCCTCTTTTTTTTGCTTGCTATAGAGAACGTAGTTTTGAATTGGTCCACTCCTCATATCTTTTGTTGCCTTTTTTTCTTATTTGCATAGTTTGAATTTTTTTTTTTTTCACTTCTAAAACTTTAAAAATGTTCCAGGGAAGACACAGGTATCTCCTGAATTTGCTCATTTTCAGTTGCCAGGGGTGGGATACCCTTTAGATGTAATCCACAGACCTAACCTGATCCAGGTTCTGTTCCTGGCAGCCTGTTAATCAAAACTGTTAGGCTTTTGCAGGAAATCTCCTGCTAACTTGGCCAACATACATATTCTTACAGACTAGTACAAAGGCCAGAGTGCATCTGTTAGAAAAACAGATTAAAGCCACTCAAAAATTGTTTCAGTGAGCTATAATATCCAAGTACTGCGGGTCTTAATCAGACACCATCTTGGAACAGTAAGACAACTTACAGTGACACTATGCTGCTCTGCTTTGCTAATATCAGTGTAGCAAACTATAGATATCATTTTATAATAACAATAATTTTAAACTATTCTTTAGATCTCAGCATCTTCAGGAAGATACAGGCAAGGGATTATTTACCCTTGAATTTGCAGAATTTGTGGAGCTATAGTTCTTACCTGCCATCTTCAGGATATTTTTTTTTAAGCTATTGTATCCTTCCTTCTGCTTCCCTTCTCCAAACTAAAAATTTGGCCTTTTTAATGTCTCTTTGTTTGTAATGGAGGTGCTTTTCCTCTTTAAATGTTTTAGTTGGTCTTTCTGTGGCCTTCCTCTGAGTCCATTACATCCTCCTTCAGATGCAGAGACCAGAAATGCACACATTATTTAAAATGTGGATTCATAATCTTTATCTGTAGAGTGACTCTCTTTGCCTTGTTCTTGATGTTCTTCCTCAAGCTCCCCAGTATTTGGGGGATTTGGGGCTGCTGCTGTGAGGATGGTTTTAGGGAAGGGTCAGCAACTCCCAGATTGTTACCACCAATTCCAAGTTAACATAATGTAATCAGGATTTCAGTTATTTTTTTCCCCATGTTTGTTTACACTGAAGCTTGGCTGCCACATTTTCACCCTGTTTGTTCAGCTTTGAGGGTTTTTTGAAGTTCAGCCAACATTTGACTACCCAAAAGAGCTCAGGGTCTTCTCAAAGAGATGTGAAAAACTGGAACATTCACAGTTTGCTCCCTTCTTCAACTCATCAGTCATGAGACAGAGTAAAGCCAGTGCTGGCATCAATCCACAGAGGACCCCAGTTGCCAAGTCTTTTCCATCCCTAAGTCCTTCTATTTGCTTCCTCTCCTTTAAGCAGCTTTCAGTTTATAAAACATCATTTCCTCTAATCCTGTGGCAGCTTAATTTCTTAAATAGCCTTCAGTGTGGAACCCAATCAGAGGCTTTATGAAAATTCAAAAATATCATGGCCAGTGAATCCCCTTTATCTGCCTGGTCCTTGACACTGTTGTAGAAATCCAGCAAGTTGATGGGACGGGATTTCCCTTAACAGAGTCCACACCAAATCTTTTTCAACAGACTGTGATTATCTGTGTTCGCAGTGATTTTATTACAGACCTGTTTTCTTACCCGGTGATGTAAAACTCTGGTCCGTATTTCCCAGCATAATCTCTAAAGTCATCATTTGTAGAAGGGAAACTCCCCATTCTTCTGGCACAATGGCTGTTTGTGATGATAGGTTATACCTCTTTGTTTTTAAATACCACATTTGAGAGCTTCTGGATGAATGCTGTCTGGTCTTGGTGACTTCCTGACATCTGACTTGTTTATTTATATTTAGTCTAATATTTTCTGTCTGTTTACTTATTGATCTAGTTCCTTTGAATGATCTGGTACGAAGAATGGGTGTAGGAATCAAACATTTTCAACAAGAAATGATGAAAGCAGATATATGAGCTTCTCTTGCAAGGGCTTATACTTGACCGTAAGCACCGCTCTTCACACTTTTGTCATCCAGCAATCCTGCCAGTGGCTTTTCATGTTTACTGCTTTTAATATACTGAAAGATGTTAAAATAGAGCACCCTTTCCATTTTTCAAGTTCATTTTTAGTCCTCTTAAGGACTAAATGTTTGCATTTTATGTTTACATTTGGCATGAGCAGTTATGTGGCTTTTCCTTACTTGCAAGCTTTCCATTCCTCAAAGAGGAGAAGAAGGTATCATGGTAGCCTCTTTGATTTTCCCATTAAAGTCATACAGATGTTTTTGAGACCCATACAGACTTTTCCTTTTGCAGTGTTACACATGTTTTATGTAAGCTTCTGTTATAAGGTTTTTTACTGGTATTTGGTATTTGGTGAGTTTTTTAATAGCCTCTAGGTTGCCTTCTTTTGGACTGAATATTTTAGGCTGTTTTGACACTTTGCCTTCCCTCCCATTGTGTACTTCCTTTAATTTATAGAATCATTGAAGTTGGGAAAGACTTCCGAGATCATGAAGTCCAACCTTCAACCAAACACCACCCACACCCACTAAACCTTATCACAAAGTGCCACATCTGCTTATTTTTTTAACATTTCCAGGGATTACAACTTCACCACTTCTCTGGGGAAACCTGTTCCAATACATGACCACTCTTTCAGTGAAAAAAAAGTTTTCCGTCCAGTGTGAACTTCCTGTGGTGCAACTTGAGGCCATTTCCCTTGTCTTGTCACTAGTTGCTTGGAAGAAAAGGCCAACCTCAAGGAATTCTGCATTTCTGTGCTGAATTCTTTCTCTACTACACTGAAATTAATTGTATTGTGGTTGCAAAGCAAGACCACACCAGGAGCAGCATCTTTTCTTGTGGGTTTTCTTACTTACTAGCTCTTCCAGGAAGTAATTTTTTTGTCCTCTCTCATGTTTTTGTCCGATTGGTTGGGTCATCTTGGTTTGGTTTATTTGGGTTTTTGTCCCCTGCTCATCCTGCTGAAGTATCAATGCAGTTCAATAAAGGTAGTTGGAATCTCACACTCCTGCCATCACTCCTGAACTTGCAGGTCTCAGTCTGGCTTCACAGTTTCTGCTCACTATTATTAAGCTTACTTGGAAGTCATTTAATTATTTATCTTAAATATATTTTAGTAGTCTGGATTTTCCATCCACAAGGACGTTATTGTGCTTTTGTCTCCTTATTATATAAAGCTTTTGTACTTCATATAGTTTTTCATGCACAGTACCCTATCCTCACTTCTACATCCTCTTCTGTCATTCCTGTTAGTCTGGTAACATTGCCCACTCCTGCAAGCCCACCAGATACCTGCATTACAGGAAGGAGTGATCTCTTAGGTGACAGTAATTCCTGTAATGTCTTCGTATTTAGGCTCCTCATGTTGGTACAGAGGCACTTCTGAATGTTGCCCTCACAATGAATTTTAGCTACATCCACCTCATGCTGCATCCGTCTAAACAAGTTACTTTTTCTGACTTTTCAGTCTTGCCCAGCTGCCAGTCTCTAATTTTTCAGTTTTCATGGCCAGCATGCTGGCCTAATAATCATCCAGGTGCATCCCATTTCTCACTTCAAAACATTCCCCATCTCCTGGGGCTGGAGAATCCTCCTTACACTGTGCCCCTTGTGCATGCATGGGGTCGCTGATCTCTGTGTGCATGTAAGTCCTTGCACAAGCAGTTGGCAGTATTCCTGAGAGCTCTATTCCTCAATTGCAGGCTTGTTTCCTGGCTGCGAGCTTCAGGCTGGGCTGCGCAGCATCCCCTCCACGCTTCCCTACATCCGCAGTGCTCACAGGTACTGCTGCTGCTCCTCCACTGCTGCCCGTGGCAACTCCTGCGATCAGCCCGGGGATGTTTGCTTTCCTGTCTAGCGCTGCTTTGCTCTACTGCTGCTTTATTTTATTAGAGCAAGTCGTGAAATAGTTTCCTGTCAGCTCAGCTTGGGATGATGGAAAGTGTGGAGCTGAGAAACAACGCAGCACTTAAATTTATGTTTGTTTTGCTGTTTGATTGTTAATTTGGTGTACAAAGTAAATGGAAGAGGAGAAACAGGATTTCTTTCTTTGAAGAGGAGATAGTTTACAAACCACTTTGGTAGCTGAATGCTGAAGTCCAGACCAATGCAAGTTTAAGAAGTGGAGAAAGAATTACAGTTCAGAGGAACGTCTCTGCTCTCATGGTTTTGCCTGTAAAACTATACAAACCACAACACACTATGTTCTCTTACTGAAGAGACGTATTTCTACACATTTGAAATGCTAGTTACTTAGAATAAATACACATTATTCAGATTTCATTTTCCTGTGATATCACTATTAATTTATCACAAACATTACTGAATTCTGTTAAAACAGGAGAGATTTGAGGACTTTAAGTGGATACAACTGTCAGGCCTCAGTTTGTCCATTCTTAATTTTGAAGGACTTTGGCAACAATTACATGGCAGTAGAAGAGCCAGTGTAGGACGTTGAAATCTGAGCTACTTTATTGCTGTCATATTTAAAGTGCATATAAAAATAGACTTCATTAGTAATTGAAAACTGGAATATCTGTTTAAGTGTGACACTGCTGTCACAACTTTCTTAAGGGACAAAGCAAATAATTTGGAGTGGCGGAATGAGTTTATGTGGCTCAGAAGGGGAAGGAGG
>PYHW01010255.1:6676552-6689599 GCA_013186435.1 Turdus rufiventris
AGTAATCATGCCCAGTATTTTTACCATTTGTTAGTTGTAAGAAATCCCACAAGGCCATTTGAGTAATGGAGTTTTGTTTGTCCTTAATGCTTACTTGGTAAGTTTGTCTAGGGACAAATTGAGGAAATTGGGGGGGGCAGGGGGGAGGCACTTTGCAGTTTGTCTCAAGCTCTGTGAGACAGAAAAAAAATGAAGGCATACAAAACAGAAAGCAGCATTTTGTTCTGAGTCCTCTGCCCTATTAAACTTATTAATTGTAGGTTATTGCTTAAACTGAAGCATACTTTCTCCTGGAGATACTTTGGGAAATTGCTGTAATCCCAATTTTGTTATCCAGCAACAAACAAAATTTAGATTTTAAAAAGGACAAGAAAAGAGGATTACTAACTTTAAACAAATTGCAGGATGGATAACTTAATGACATCAAAGTTATTGCATCCAACACTATTGAATGAGTAGATTGCTGCTGAGGTAGAGGGTAATGTTTTCAAGCACAGCCTTTTACAGTTAGCAAGGTGCATTTTAGGACAGTTCTTCTATGTTTTACATGATAGTGGTCCACCATTTCAAGTGTGTAGGCCGGATGGTTTCTAAGTTCAGTGAAGTGCTGAGGATCCAAACATAAGGAGGGAAGGTTTTTGAGCACTGAAGTTAGGCTTCCAAGGCACTTACAGTCCAAATATTTTGGTGTATTCGTAACTCAGTATTTTTGTAACTCAGTCGTGTTGTTTTGTTCTCTTCTTAGAGTTTCTTTGTAAGGAATGCCCAAGAGTTCATATTTTCATTGACCGAATTGAACTGAAGGACATTCCAGAAGAGCAGATGTATATGAGAAGGTGGCTTCATGAACGTTTTGAAGTAAAGGATAAGTGAGTAGAAATATGTAGAACTTTCTGTTTCAAGAGTCTTATTTCTTTTATATTAACAAATATACCCATGACTTTTGTGTTACCAGCAGTGCCAGCTGTAGTACTCTCCGAAGAGAGGTGATGTTGTACTCCCATTAATATAATATAATATAATATAATGCAATATAATGCAATATAATATAACCTTGTGGTTAAGCCTTTTGCTCAGGAGGTTGGGATTCCTTGGGTTTTGACCTTCTTTAGATTGAAGAAGTGTGAGTCCATGTTCCAGGCTAGACTTATACTTATCTGAATACTCTCCATTCATCTTCTCATCATTAAGTCCTGTGCAGGAATGTAAGATGCCTGTGGTAGGGAAACAAGAAAAAGTAGTGTGATTCTGCCCTTGTAATCAGTGTTAAGTTGGAGTGATAGAGGGGTAGGTCTTGATCTAATCTCTTCTGCCAAAATTGTTTACAAATCTTTCATCCAGACAGCGACTGGATAAAAACACAGTTAACCCCAAAATTCCTACCTTCACTGGGGAAACAAGGTGAAATAGAAGTTTCATTTGTCCATTTTTGAATTGTGGTAGAAGCAAAGTGCTTGGCTTCCTCCAGCATCTCCAGATAAGGTCACTAGTGAATACATGCAATAGATATTGGGGGACCTCGTTCTCCAGAAGGACTTAGTGCCTAAATATAGAATTTAAGTATTGAGAGATGGTGGTTTAATTTGCCAGATCTGAAGTCCTGCTTAGGGGAGCTGATTCTGTTTACTTTCTAAATCCTTGAATACTTTGAGTGAAACAGAAATTTCCCTGGTTCTTCAGTTCTGTTCTGCTTTAATATTGCTCTGCCAGTCTCACACCCCACAGAAGTAAAAAATGTATTCATTTCTCCTGAGAACTTCAAATTCATATAGAAGTTAACATGACTATCCGTAAACATGGCACTGTTACTAAAGTGTCTTAGACATTTAGGATCACTGAAAAGTTTTTCTTTTCCTTACTTTTGAAAGATAGTAAGTCTGAATTTAATTTAAATAAATAAGGAGCTGATACATAAAATAAAAGGCTGTCCAGTGTCTGTCCCTTTAGTTATCTAGCGAAGATGAACAAAACTGAATATCCACGTGTCAGTGTAAGTTACCATTCACTGGATCATCTTTCCTGGGACCAAAGCAGTCTGTCAGGCAAGTTTAGAGATAACTAAAACAAAACCTCAGAATTTCCAGACCCATTTATTACTGTTTTTAAAACTAGGAGGAAATAAGCCAGTGATGTAGCATCTTACTCTTGCATGTTTAGCTTCTATTCTATTCAGTGTCTTGTGAGCCCTTGTTTTTTATTGGTTTATATTATGAAGATACTTCTTCTTCCTCCTCCTTTGGTGCTCAGTGTATTGTTTTGTCCTACAATATTGTCCAGTGCTCTGGGCTTTTCTGCTAAATACTGAAGGAAAAAAATTCACTGTTGTAATTGGTCCATAAAGAAAATATGGCCTTAATGCTTACAAGGATTCAGGTTGAGTATTTTGATGTGCATCCATTTGTAAGCAATACTCGTTGTTTGAACTTGTTACAGACGAGCTGCTACATATTATGAGATCATTTGTTAAAAGTGTTTGGTTAGAAGCACTTCCTGGATGAAAGTAAGGTTGCTTAAAATGTCTTCAGCTACTGTCATACTTTGACCATCTCCTTTTTCTCTGCCTCTAGGTTACTAATAGAATTTTATGATGCAAAGGATTCTAAAAGAAGAAATAAGTTCCCTGGGAAAAGTGTTCATTCCAAACTAAGCCTCAAGAAAACTTTACCATCTTTGCTGTTTTTAGGTGGCCTGACTGCTAGTATGCTTCTGACAGAATCTGGAAGGAAACTCTATGTAAAAACATGGATATATGGAACTTTAATTGGCTGCCTGTGGGTTAGCATTAAACCATAAGCAGATGTTAGTCTCCAATCAGTGAAATGTGCAGTCTTTTCTTGCACATTGCACCAAATTTTTTCCTGACTTTATAGAAAAAAAAGTGTAAATAAAGCCTTATTGATCGAATATTGGAAATAATAGATTTTGTGACTTAAGCCTCTGTGTCGTTGGTCTGGGGAAAATAAATGTAGATTTTCAAATTTGCTACTGATTTTTGCTGGAATAATGACAGATAAACCGAGTCATATGATAAATTGCTTTCCCCATGAACTAACATCTATCTCTCTCTGCAGATTTGAAGAAGTATGAGTTATACATAAGGGTGTCTTATGTGGACCTGTGAATGTATTTACAGAGATTAATTTAGGGTATATATTTATTCTTCTGATATTCATGTTGAATTTTTGTTACTCTTTGGTGCATTACAACAGCTCAGTTGCATCTATCCCAGCTGTATCGCAACTAAAATCAAAACTTTTTTTTTAAATGTTGCTCTTCAGTTTTCACTAAATACTGTGTTCTTTAAAAGGGACTGTGTAAGCTGGCAAATCATGAGATGTTACCAAAAGCAGAATAAAATGTTCCTGAGAACTATTGTTCATGGGGAAGAAGCTCTGTTTATCTAGTGCATGATTTTTGATTATATTGCAGTATTAGGTGATTATTTTACATATGCAAAACATTAAATTGTACCAAGCAAACAGCTTATTTTGCGCACCTCGTATTTGTGCATAAAAGGAATGTGTGCAGTGTAAGGAAATGTGAAGTTTTTGTTTCTGACCAGAACCCTTGTAGCCTCCCTTATGTCTTCATCACTCCTTTTACCACGAGTGTTCAGCTGAGCTCAGTCTCTCCCATGTGTATGTGCCATAAGCAGAAGTTTCCTGTTACCTCACAGTTTTCTGGAAGCAAACCTTGTTGTTTGGGAAGTACACAGAATCACTGTAACTTCAGGAGCAGTATCGAGGAACCTTCAGGTGTTCCTGCTAAATCTGGAGCGTGTGCCTTTCCCACTAACCTGATTTAGTCTGGTGTTTCATAGGCTGGCAGTCATCTCTGTGCTGTAGTATCCCACTAGATTCTGAGTCATTCTAGGCCATGCAGACTGCACTTAGGTCGAAGTTATGGGGTTGATGTATATGATTTGCACAGTAGATAATAGTCAACAATATGCATATCCTGTCAGTAGTTCACCTGCTTGAAAATATACTTCAAAAAGCAAAATCAACAAGCCCTGTGTAAGTCTGTGATTCCCAAGGCTGGTATATTTGTTGGGGAAAGCCATTTCCTGATCCAAGGGAACAGTCTATATATACAGCAATGGGGTAGGAAAGAAGGTGTATTTTATCTTCTTCCATTAGGGAATTAGACTCCCTATATCAAAATTTAAAAACTAGAGAATATTTTTATATCACACTTGCAAGCTTTAAATGTGCATCTCTTTCTAGCTTCAGTATGATTTGTCTTACTTTTGAGTCCATTGTGAGTTAAACATCTCTTAAAATTATATCTCAGTTTTTCAGATTCCACCATTGCCAGTTAATTAAAGGGTTTACCATGTGGGGTTGTTTTTGTTTGGTTTTTGGTTTTTTTGTTTTTTTGGTTTTTTTTACAGAGTGTTACAGAAGTATTACAGTTCCACCTTAAAATCATTCAGTACAACTTTCAGTTTGCAGTTCTGTGTCCTTTCATAATGGATTTTGTCACTGGAGTTATTTATATCAGTGATTGATTCAGGATATGTTGATGAACCATTTTAAAAACAATGACTGGGAACAATGTTGAAAAACAGTATTGTTATGAGGCTGTGAAAAAAAAAAAAAGCCATTTTATGTAATGGCCAAATGTGCTTACATGTAGTTCTTCCTATTCTCAGCTGACTGTTACCAGTGGGTATAACCAGAAGGCAACGCTCCTATGTTATTGTGAGTTTTTCAGTCATGGAATGAAATTTTACTCTGACTTGACTAAATTTCTTTGTAACAGCTAAGAATAACATTTAATTATACATCAAAAATAAATGCAAACTGCTTAATTCATTTAGAGAAAAATAACTGCTATTTTGGAGAGCGTAATTACTTGAAATATTGGATCTCTCTTGCTGTTTAAGTACCAGGAATATAATTGACACAGTGCAGCAAACAAACAGGATGTTTATTTTGAACCTTATTCTCTATGTTAACCTTTTTTTTCCTTATCATTAATTTATAAAGTTTTGAAACTGTAATTTGCTGATGTATTTGGCATTGGGAGTATCACATGCTATTTCTAAATATGCACTGATATTAACTTGAAATATTTCTTCATTAAAATAAGAAGAGCCAATGCTCATTCAACTTTTCTGTCCTGTCTGCTTGTTCAATTTTTTCTGCCCTTTCATGTTTGTAATTTGGAACTGTTTAAACAAAGGCTACAAGTGTGGTTTTAAGTCCCCAATGGAAAGACTTGTGTGAGAAGCAGTCAACTGAGAGAAAACAACTTTGTCTTTTTTTCCCATGCAACCAGAAATGTGTTGGAATTGATCTGTGCTTGTTCCAATGCAACACACCACCAGGTCAGAATTGCTATAGCTTTTCACCCTGAGCACCTGCTGCTCATTAATGATGTTCATTAGTGTGTAGGACCACACTTCTGTCCTGGAATTGGCCTCAGTGGCAATCGGCCTTGTCCTGACAATACTGGCAGGGTGCAGACAGACCCATGGGCAGGAAGAGGTACTGCAAACAAATACCTGAAGCGTATCTTGATAACAATGCCACCACAGTTGTAGTGATGTGTGTCTCAGAAGGACCTGTATGTTCAAAAACTGCCTTTTCCAGCTGTATCAGTGCCTCTGATAAGAGCTGTTTCCCTCCCACAAATACCACTCTGTTGATATGCACAAGCTGTGTGTAAAACTTGCACCACTAAATGCATAGTTCTACAATGACATCCTCGTGTTTACTTTTGGGGAATGAATTGGGCTGAGCAAGCATGAACTTGCTTGATGGAGAACACAAAAAGTGAAGTGACAAAACATTGCATGATACTGGAGTGAAAAAATGACCGAGGAGGACGCGAGGGGCTCCACCCAGATGCAGTCCTTTGCTAATTCCTCTGAAGCGTTTTACTGTAATACTTGTTTTTTCTCCTTTCAGTCAAATTTAGCATACCTGTAAAACTTCTTTTAGTACTTAAAAGTTGGCCCCTGATTGTTTTAGTATTTTAGCATGCAGAGAATGTATATACTTAATTCAAGGGAGGGAGAGGTAACTATTTTGTGTTTGGATAATGAAGAGGACTACAACCAGGTTTGGGATTTTTGGCTTAGTGTTAAAAGTGAAAAAAGACACTTTTCCCATCACCACCTCCAAATAAAAACAGACTTAATAACAGAAATTTCAACTATGCAATAGAAAACCAGCTAACAGGTTCAAGATCTTGGCATCTGCTTTATAAATACTTTTCTTTCTAAATATAGAAACCAGAGTTTGATCCTAACCTGAAATTCTAGGTCACTTTTTAGCAGAGTGGCTCTGATTGGAAGGGCTTGGAGCAAACACAGTGGGGTTTCTCTTGTGCTCATTTTCATGTTCTTACATTTCTCATCAGTTTGGAGCTCTCTGGTCCCAGTGAAGTGTTCTGTGCAATTTACTGAGCATAAGACAAAAGAAGAAATTGTTACTTTAGTTTGTATAATGGCAAAAGTCACACAAGTAAAACAACATGTCCAGAGAAGGAAAAGTAACAATAATCTGAAACAAAGATTAGAAGCATTAGCTCCAGTCAGGCATGACCACGTCTGACTGATTCCAGGGAAAATTTGTTTTCTGTGTGAGGACCAGTTTCCCCATCAGCATGGTGAATATTTCTCCCACCTGTCCAGTTTCAGTCCCAGATCTGCAGCCTTACCCTAGGCTGACTGCAGTCTCTTTTTCCTAATGAGTCCTTCAGTACTTCTCAGACTGATATGAGTCTTGGGTTTCCTTCATTCTTATGGAACCAAAGAATTTCCCTATTTGTTTTCAGCCTGATAAACTGCTGACAGACCACTGCCACTCTTCTCCTTCTAATATGTTTTCCTTTAGAGGACTGGCATTTGGTGAGCAGATGCCAGTGGAACAGCAGGGGTCTGTTGCTGGTGGGCTGGAAGGGGTTGTTGCTGTTGAAAGAGGGGATGTAGAGCTCTGAGCCACTTGGTCTAGTGGAACATGTCCCTGGCTGTGGCCGGTGGCTTGCAACTAGATGGTAACAAACTACTCTGTGAAGTCTATGTTGGACATCCAAGATGGACCTCTCTCCCTCCTGCCTGTGCCAGAGCCTGCTCCTGACACTTGGTATGGCTTTGAATAAAGGCAAAAGCCAGACACTCCCCTGAAAAACTGTGATTGTTCCTGGGTCACATTCGTGATGTGAAAGCTCCATTAGTAAGGCTTGTACAAACTATTCCACAGCCTTTTATCTTCTGTGGGAACTCAGTTTTCGAAAGACATTTTGATGCCTTTGTTTGTATTCCCTGTGTGACTAATTCGAACCAGAGCCATTTCAACCTGTTTGCCTGACAGGCCCAGAGAACCTACAGAGGATACAGATGTTCAGGGGCAGAAGTTGCTGCCAGTTTTCTGCCTGTGCAGTGACAGAGCTGCTGGTCAGAACTGCCAGGCTCCACACAAAACCTCTGCAGAAAACAGGCCTCTCAAATCCCACTCCCACCATCACAGCCTGTGAGAGGCATTGCCGTGGGCTGCCAGTGCAGTTTCAGAGTGGTGGATCCTAAAACCCACTTGGCTTGTTTGCAGTGCCAGGATGTGGTGTTCTCTCCTTAGGATGGGCTGCACTTCATTGGTGCTTTGAAGCATGGATGAGCAATGAGTTGTAGAGTTAGGGCATCAAAGCTCAGTCACTGGGTTGAGAAGTAGGAGATACACTCTCAACAACTCCTGGCCTGAGAAAGACCAGAGATATTTTACTTTTTCCACCATTCCATGCCCTCAGGGAGTCCCCAGTGCTGTTTTTCACCTGGCTAGGCTGGAAAAGATTTGAAAATTTATAGGCCAGCATGATTACTTGAAGCCAAAGGCATTGGCTGGATACATGGATGTCTGCATTCAGCTTTGGTCCTGGGGCATTTCTGGACTGGTG
Source organism: Turdus rufiventris (assembly GCA_013186435.1). NCBI lineage: Eukaryota > Metazoa > Chordata > Aves > Passeriformes > Turdidae > Turdus > Turdus rufiventris. The sequence continues at coordinate 6,684,452 of PYHW01010255.1, forward strand.
GAATCACAGATGGCCCACAGCTCACACCAGTCTGTAGGCAGAGATTACAGAGAGAGGAGTAGGAGAAGGGTTCCACCCTGAAGTGCCATCTTTTTGAAGTGCCTTTCCATGTTAGAAGTGAGTCCATCACACCATGGGCAGCAGCAGATCTTGTCATCACTACACTTGTGTCCCACGCTCCACACCAAGACCCTCCTTCCCTGTCTTCTTCAAGGACACTCACAAAGGCTGAAATTGGCAAAGCAGTTTTGAATTTCTGGATATAACCAGACCCTGGCCTTACTCAGCTCTGTAACTATTTCCTCCAGTTGGGACCACAAGGGAAATAGAATTTAATTTCCAGTTGGCCAAGATGGGAGAGTTGATCTCAAAAAGTATCAAATGTTGTGCAACATCATTAAGCACAAATAGGAGAATATGCAGATTTCTCAAGGCTGAAACCTGAACTGGAGGTATTAAGTTAAATTACTTTTCATGCTGTATGCATTACAGTCACTGGTTAAGGCTGTCATGGTTTAGCAGGCATCTGCATCTCCTATAGTGTCCTATTGCACTTTTAGCAGAAACATTGTAGGTCCAGAAAATGGCACTGCCTTTATCCTAGTTTGCACCCAAGTCTTTTAAAGTCTTGTGTGATAAACAGACTATAACATTTTGCCTCTGATGTGTATAATCTGTGAGTATTTTTTGGCTTCTATAAACTAAATTTTTTACTCTTTGTCACACAAGGTATAAAAAAAGTTGACATCAGGATGCTTTAATAAATTCCTGTTTATCACAAAGGATTGCATAAGTACTGTCACATACTGAGAAATATTAAAAATACTTTCAAAACACAAAATGTTTTTACAACCAGGGGAGATAAATCAAAATGCAGAAATACTTCTTTCTGGAATCCCACACTTGTAGCTAGCACTGGGTTGTAGTTGTAGGTTAATAACCTGGTTCAGCTGTTTAAAGACAGAGAAATAGAAATTGCTGGAGAAATGGTGTTTTTATTGTCCAGAAAAGGAAAGGTATTCCAAAGAGCTGACAAATAATTCTGCATAACCCATAGTAGTCCAGTTGGCACAGGATATGGTATTGTTTTCTAAGTTTAAACAGTAATAAGAGATTGTGCGCACATATCCTGATGCTGTCAATTGTATTCCTGACAAAATCACAAGAGATTCAAGAAGTCTCAGTGCTTAGAACACATCCCCTTTTGCACTGCAGGGTTGGAAATGCCAAGTGGCTGCTGTCGCTAGCTCATCCTGTGTATCCCCTTGGAATGCTGGCTGCTGCTTTTGGAGCCAGTTTAAAACTAACAATTATTCTTGGCAGCACAAACACATCTGAACACAGAGGTGTGAACAGGGATGTGCACCATCACCAAGGAGGCTGGGCACTGTGATAAAGCCTGGGCAGCCCATCAATTAGCCCTGCAGAAGCCAGGAATGGCCAACACGGAGCTGCAGTCGACATCCTGGAAAGGAAAGAGTACTCCTGAACCCTCCAAGTTTGAATAATTTGGGGATCAAATGATGCCATAGAATAATTGAATAAGGGTCTGCCAGGCTGCAGGTTCTCATCCCTCTCTTCTTTCTTAGCTCAGGTCAAATCTTTCCACATGCAGTTATAAGCTTCCCTTATTCCTTAGATGTCTGACCTAAATTAAGCCTAGTTCACAGAAGAATTTAGGACTTGCAGCTGCTGGAGAAGACAACACATAAAGAACACGCACACATCACTATACCTGGTACAATATACTTCTTGGATTGAATAATCAGGAAATACTTCCAGGCTCTGGCTTTCCGTTTGTAATATGATGGCAGTGCTCTTCCTCTTTAGATGTGTTCAACAAACACTTAATTTTGTGACATTTTGGTGCTTTTAAAAATAATATTCACCATGACCAGTATCAGAACTGTATGATTCTATCTTCATATCCAGATTCATTTACCAAGGAGTCAGTAATGGATGGGAACACCATCTGATTTAGCTCAAGTGTTCTTAAATGAGCTCAGAATAACGTGCAGAGAGACCAAATGAGATCCTTCACATCCTTTTCCCACACACACCACTTCCCAGTTGCCTCCATGCTTTGTTGTGCTTCAGTCTCCTCTCCCTCCCCTCATTTCCACCTCAGTATTCACACACTTCAGGTTCCCCCAGCTCTCTGGCAGGATTCCTTTTGTCTGTTCCAAGTCTACTTTTCTAAATTATCTCCTTTTCTTGCATATCTCACCTCCGCTGAATGCAGTTCAACTGATGTTCTTTATGTAGACTGGAAACATCTAAAAAAAAAAAAACCAACCTAAAAATCTATGCTTTCAAGTATCTGGATTTAAAGCTGCTTTGGCTTGAAGCAATTAGGAATTGCAAGTTCTAGGGAAGTCCCTCTCCAGGCCCTGGAGCATGTCCCATGCTCATGAACTCACCAGAGAACAAAGCCTGCAATCTCTAGCTGGCCTCTGGCAAGAACATGTGAACTGCAGCTGGCTTGGTTTTTAGCCAAAGCTCTATGAATTGGCCAAATTTTCACTGAGAGTATAAAAAGTCCATCTCAACAGTAAGGTTAAATTTTGTCCAGTTCCAAGTCCCTCTTCCAGTAAGAAAAAAAACCACTGCTTTTCAAGGATTTCCAGAGTACTGGGAGGGGGAAGTGGGTTTTTGTCTTCAATTTGGCCATGATTGGGTTAGGGAAAAAAGGTGCTCTCAGAAACATGAAGTGTTTTGGCTGAAACTTTGAAGAGAATCCAGCCTTCAACCCACACACCTGGCAAGTGAAGTGTTGCTTAAATATTTGCTAATTGGGCAAAAGTAATAAATAATAATAAATACTTATAAATTATAAATAAAGCCTGGGTTGAAGAAGGCAAGATGCATTGGGCAGTCCAAAACTTAGGTTGCACTATCAGCATCTTTCCTTCCCTCAGCCTCATACTCTGAGAAAATTTGGACTCAAGGATCAATGTGGGATTGACTGTGGTTTGGATCAGTCTTTGTTTTTAACTGCATGTCTTCGGTGGATCCATTTTATGGCTGCACATATCTCAGATTTGCTTTCCATATAATGAAGTTTGGCTACTTGAGCCAAACCCAGTAATATGCCTAGGAAGCTTAGCTATACAAATCAGGTTACAAATGTTTAACTAAATCTAACTAAACAAAGGGCTGTAGCAGAGAGTAGCTAAGTCATGTGCAGAATATCTCCGTGTTTTGTTTCCTCGTGTAAGCAAATACTGTGTTTGGTTCACTGAGTATCATTTTCTAACACTGTTCCTGAATGTACCTTCATCATCCAGCACTGATGTGTCTCAAGTGCTTGGAATCAGTCCTGCCACCCAGGTAGGGTCAGAGTTGCTAAAACCAAACTGGCTGGCTGATATTACTAACTTCTGCCTGGAAGAATTTTGACAGTTTAATTATAAAATGCATTAAGGCTGAAGGAAAGAATGCAGGCTTTAATTGAGAAGCGATTCCCGTTATGAAGAGGACCTTGCAGCACACAGTTCTTCAGTCATACATTAATCCAGTACCACATGTTAGCAATAGCCACATACCTTGGGTGTTCAAGCTCATGGGGTTCCTTTTTGGGAGTTTCAGCATCCTCTTTAGCCCTGCAGACAAGCTGGCCTGCCAGGGCAGCTGGAGTTTTCATCTTCATGCTGTGTGAGTTGGTTGTGAGAGGCAGAGCTGCAAGACCCTAGCACTCTGCCAAGCCTCATGTCCTTCTCTGTTCTGGATCCAAGAGTTCCTCTTTCACCACCTGCCACCTCAGTGACTCTGTTGAGTTTGCACAGGAACAGAGCCAAGGAGCAGCCTCAGACAAACAGCAGAGCTCTCGGTCAAGAGGCAAGTATGAGCCAAGAGGCTTGTCCAGTGTTTGTTAAGATGCAATTTGTTCACAACAGCAGCAGCTCAGCCAGCATCTTGGATTAAACCCCAGAATTTGGGCCCAGCTGACACATGCAGTGTGGATGCTGTCTTACACATTGTCTGACACAAGCCTCCCCTTGCTCATATTCACTCCTAAGGCACTCAGCTACCACAGTCCTGTGAGGCTCTGTCCTCTGTGTATTTTGCCTTTTTTACTTCTGCTGTCATTACTGACCAAACTGCAGCCCCGAGCACTGGGGTACCAGCAGCTTTTTTTCCCTGACAATGAACTCAAATTAGCTCAAACTCACCTGTCCTCTCAGCAAGCCACAGTCACCAGTGGGTGACACTCCATCCCTGCAAGCTCAGTCTCTGTGGGAGGCAGGAGCCGGGGCTGAATGTCCATCTTATCCTACTTTCCATCCCCAGTATACCTGCAGTGACATGGGCTAGCTCAGCTTTTTGAAACATCCCCCACCTAATTCCTATCCTGGGAGAAGCTCTTACATGGAGCTACCAGGAGAACCAGCGAGCTGTCACGGTTTGTAAGCCAGGGGCCAGAGCTGTAAGGGGGTGGTTATGGTCCAGCAGTGCCCACATGCCGATGCCAAGCACGCTCCGGGACTGTGGCCGTGCCCCTCCTGGCATCTGCCCTGGCACTGTGGCCAGCACATGCCTCACGTGCCCACAGCAAGCACACCAGCGGACAGGGAATGAATGCATGGGTGTTCGGGCATAAGGACTGGGAGCTTTGTCTTTTCTTTATCCAGTGTTTTCCCACATTAAGCTGCAAATACAGAAGGGACACGCTGGTTTTCATTGCAGTGGTCAATCCTAGATTTTTTCAGTGTGGTTTATAATGAAGTTTCAAACCTGAGCTGCCCTGCATGCAGGGCTTTTGTGACACACTGGCTACTCTAAGGTAGCCAGAGCATATTAAGAAGGCACTTTCTACAGGACAGGTGTTCCCTCAGCAGTCCTGTGCCAGAGCACTGGGGAGCCCGGGCTGCGAGGGGCTCTTTCCATCTCTCCTTTGCGGATAATCCCGATTTGCCCAAACAGTGCCGGGCATCCCTCCCTTCTTCCCTGCGCCTGGAAGCGGCCCCGGGAGCGGGACCCTCCGGGCACCGCAGGGAGACTGGGCAGCACCGGGAATCGGCGGGGTCAGTGGGGAGGGCAGGGCAGGCACCGCAACACCAACAGGTGAAGAAGGCAGCGAGGGCGGCAATCAGGCACTAATGAGAACAGAGGGAAGGGAAAGGGAAGGGAAGGGAAGGGAAGGGAAGG
>PYHW01010255.1:6696047-6722681 GCA_013186435.1 Turdus rufiventris
TGGGGATATTAAAATGCCATCCCTTAAATAGAATTGCCACCTTCTTTACTAAAATTAATTGTTCCTCTTCACTTTACAGTGGATATACTTTTCACAGCAGGCATTTTTAAGAGTTAATTTTCCTAATGAACACAGACAACAGCCTGACTTTCCCATGCTGCCTTGGAGATGCAGGATTGACTTCCATTTTGTTATCTAAAGCTGATAGGATTGTATGTGCTGACTAAACTGGGATTTTTCTTCCAGCTTTCCACCTGTCCCCATGCATGTCCCCATCATTTCCCATTGTTCATCAGTTTACATAATTCCTCATGCCAAAGCCCATAGATCCCTGCATCTTGCTCCTGCTGCCCAGGAACAAGACAGTCACTGAGGGCTGTCCTTGGCCAAGCACATCAGGGAAGGTAATGATTTCTCCTGTCTGCCTTTCCTCAAAGGAAAAAAATGACCAAGGTTTGCAGAGAGGCTTCATTTAGGCACCATGTGCTCAAGTGGTTGAAAACTAGGCTTTGCACTTGGTGATACCTTTCAAATTCTATCTCCATGACTCTCAGCAGGGCAGTCAAGTTTCATAATTCTTCTTGCCTCTCATGGAGCTCAGGGCTTACACAATCACAGTAAGGCTGAGGTGGGATGAGACCTCAGAAAATTGTCTTGCCCAAGTCCAGGATCATCTAGCAGGGTCAATTACAGCAGGTTTCCCAGGACCCTGTCCAGTTGGGTTTTTAAAATCTCCAAGGCTGGTTCATGGGGTACTAGGGCTCAGTGTACCACTTTGGTGTGCTTGCTGAGCCCTTGCATGCAGGCCAGCAGCTGACAGACCTCTTTTCTCTACTCTGCTGCTGTGGAGAGAGATAAGAGATGGAATTCCAGCTGCTGAAGCAAGGGAGGCAATTTGTGGTATGTTAGGGATTCCAGAGTCGTAACAGACTATCATCCTGGACTGAGAGGGGGTTTGTAATACGAGAAGGGTACATGGGGTTCATGTACTAGTGTAGTGGGATAAGATTATAATAAAGAAAAGGTGAGGTTAGAAGTGTGTCTTTAGTGTTTTTGTGCAGCCCATCCAAAGCATATTTGCAGAAAAGACAATTTTTCTCCTCCCCTTGTTCTTCCTCTGAAGTCCATGCATGCCAGAATGACAGGGTCCCTGGGTTAGGACTCTTTTTGTGTTACCTCACTTTCCCTTCCTGGAATCTGTTTTCTTCCAAACTTTGTGCTTTCAGATGTTTCAGTTGCAACAATTTTTATGAGGGTTGTATCACACAGGAAGCCTGATGGTACATCATCCTTTCAGCTGCTGCCTGTTTGATCAGGTGCAGAGAGGTAGCAGGGAGAATTCAAATGACTCTCTGTCTATAGAACAGCTATTGTTTCCTCTATCTCCCAACTCCAGAGCTAGAAAAGAAAGATGTTGTTTCCCATCTTGGCTTCTAAAAGCCATGGTTTTCAAACGGCCTTTTGATCTGACTTTCACTGACTGTCAAGGCAACCAGTTCCTGGCTTGCATACAAAGGCACTCTCTCTCCCTTGCCTGCTCGGGTCATTAAACTTCAGGGCCTCATTCACTGCTCTTGCTCGTTTCAAGCTGGGAAACTACTGCTACCAGGTAGGCTTGTAATGCTACTGTGCCACCTTTGTAAAGTTTCATGTCTGCTTTCCAAAGTAAATCCATAGAGAGCTGTGCCACTAACATTCATTTCTTAGTCGATGAATGGCACCAACAAAACCATCTCTCAATCATTTCAATGTGACATAAAGTACATCTCAAAACAACCAAAGCATTGATGGGAGTGCAAAGGACAATAAGGAAGAGTGGGGAGATAAATAGTGTGGCCTCGATGAGTTTAAAACTGCATGAATGTGAGAAGTCTGCATCTGATTAAAGAAATCCATACCTCACATCTTCTCTCTCTTTTGCTCTGCTTATGGCAGGGGAGAAAATTCATCCCTGCTGTAAGCCAACTGAAGTCATTCTGATCTCTCTGTTTTTAATGCTTACTGCTGTGCTTTTTGTATTTATATGAAGAAATTGTATAAAGAAAGGAGAGAGAAAAATTAGGCAAAGTTACAATAACAATTGAGATACCAGGCAAAGATTAAAGCATGAAACAAAATGTTAGAGCTCAGTGTGGAGTCAAACACACAAAAATTCAGCATTATATCTTTATATCTTCTCTCCCCTCTTATCTGTACATTGTCTCGTTTAGACTGTCATCAGCTTGCCACCTCACAAATGCCTGGTATATTTTATATCTTAAAAATTGAAAAGGCAGAAGGACAAAATGTCACTTTTAAATAAGGATATATTTCACACAGGATACACAAATTTCAAACTCCAGAAGGAATTTCTCAAGGAAACTTCTCTGATGTTTGGTGTGGGTTACCCAGTCCCTGCCAAGGAAGGTCATGAGAATCCACACTGGAGGTGAAGGGAAAGGGACCCTCACTTTCTGCTCTGCCTCTTTGAGGCAAATGTGATTCTGCTCAAGTTTGTAAAGTCTGTAAATGTATCTCTTTATACACATGTGTGTTTCTAGGCACATGTATCCAGATATAGGTATGTATCTGTATGTAGGTGTGTGTATATAGGTTGAAATTAATACAGCCCAATCCTGTTTGAATCTTCCAAATTTGGAGGCAGAAAAAGAGTTATTTTTAGAATTGCAGCTTCACTTAGACCCATCTAAATCTTGTCCATGTCTTCTTTTTGTCTGAACCCAAATCTCTATGCCTTAGTACACAAGGTATTTTATTTGGTAACACTGCTTTGGGGTAAAACCTAAGATAAAAGTGAATTGTCCCCTCATTGCTCTGACCCTTTCTGTTTAGGTAAGGATAAAATTAAAAGGTGAACTGGCAATGGAAAATCTTACACATTGGACAATGGGAAACTGCAGAGTTTCAGGGCTCATTCTGTTAATGAGTAGCAATAAATAGTATCTTTTGTCTTCCTATCTAGTTATTTTGAATAAGCCAGCGTTGTCTTATACTCTTTTTCAATTGCAAAGTAGACTTCCTGCAGAATGCCAGCCCTGGCCAGCAGCAAGGGCATGCTGTATGCACACCTGGGGAAATCTGCTGTATGGATTGCAATGTAATAAAGAGGCATCTGTGTAAACCTGGAGTTTAGACACAACCAGGTGTGAGAATTCCATGTACTGAGGTTGTGAGGCTCATGTAAAAAGAAAGATAAATTAGCAATGCTGCACTAATGGCTTGAGTACCATGGCAATGGCTCACTGAGGTGTTTGCAGTACAGACCTGCTCTGCACAAGCACAGAGCAGCAGTCAGGGAGAGGTGTACACTGAGGAGTCCACAGCTGTTACAGACACACCAAATACTTCTGTTCCCTCCTTGGGATAAAATTCATGTTGTCTGGATACAGCCGTGTTTTTGAGCTCAGCTAAGAGTATCTGCCCAGATAAATGCATCAAAACTGAACAAGAAGACATGGTTGTATAAGCAAGGCAGCTGTCTTCGAACATGAGGTAGATCCTTAGCCACCTAACACACTTGCTCTGGAATATTCTGCCATGCTCAGACATTTTAAAGAAGAGTCCAATCCCAGTGGAAGACAATCCTCGTAAAAGAATAGTTTACATACAGCACTGCAGTATTAGTCATGGCAAAACCATGGCTGACAATTCCCTTTGAACTGAGACCATCCCTCCTTCTTTCTCAAAAATTGCTGAACTTCCTGACAGGTTCAGTGGTTTAACATGAATAGCCTTATAATTTTAGTGATATTTTATATTTACTAATATTGCTATTTCACAGATTCACAAGGTTTTTGAGGTTCAAAGGGACCTCTGGAATGGTATGGTTCAACCTGCTCACTCAGGCAGGGTAAACTACAACTTGCTGCCCAGGAGCATGTCCAGTTGGCTTTGAATACCTCCAAGGATGAAGACTCCCCAGCCTCTCTGTGCAATCTGTGCCAGTGCTTAGTCACATTCACACAAAAAAAGTGCTTCCTTGTATTCTGATAGCACCTCCTGTGTTTCATATTTACAGAATCACAGAATCACTAGGCTGGAAGAGACCTTCAAGATCATCAAGTCCAACCCATGCCCTAACACCTCAACTAAAACATAGCACAGAGTGCCACATCCAGTCTCTTTTTAAACACATTCAGGGATGGTGACTCCACTGCATCCACAGGCAAACAATTCCATAAAAAACTTTTTCCTAATACCCAACCTGTATTTCCCTTTGCACACCTTAGGACTGTGTCCTCTAGTTCTGCTGGCTGGTGCCTGGAGAACGAGACTGACCCCAGCTGCCTACAAACACCTTTCAGGGAGCTGTAGAGAGTGATAAGGTCACCCCTGGGTCTCCTTTTCTCCAGGCTAAACAACCCCAGCTCCCTCAGTTGTTCCTCACAGGGTTTGTGTTCCCAGCCCCTCCCCAGCCTCACTGCCTCCTCTGGATGTGCTCAAGTGTCTCAGTGTCCTTCCTAAACTGAGGGGCCAGAACTGGACACAGCACTCAAGGTGTGACCTCACCCGTGCTGAGTACAGGGGAAGAAATGACCTCCCTGCTCCTGCTGGCCACACTATTCCTGACACAGGCCAGGTGCCATTGGCCTTCTTGGCCACCAGAGCACACTGCTGGCTCATGTTCAGCTGGCTGTTCACCAGCACCCCTAGTCCCCTTCTGCCTGGGCACTGTCCAGCCACACCATCCCCAGCCTGTAACATTGCTGGCAGCCCACAGCTTGGACAGGAGCACTCTGTGCTCAGTTAAGAACTGGCTGGATGGCCAGGCCCAGAGAGTGATGGTGAACGGTGCTGCATCCAGCTGGGGATCATTCTGTTCAATATTTTCATTGATGACATGGATGAGGGCATTGAGTCTTGCACCAGTAATTTTGCAGATGACACTAAGCTGGGAGCATGTGTCGATCTGTTGGAAGGCAGGAGGGCTCTGCACAGAGACCTGGAATGGTTGGATGGAAGGGCAGACTCCAATAGGATGAAGTTTGGTAAGTCCAAGTGCTGAGTCCTGCATGAAGTCCCTCCACTTGCAATCAGAGAACTGAGGACAAAACCTCTCCCTTTTGGCTTCCCTTCTAGTCGGTGAGATACAGCAAGAACCTTACCACAGGATCATTCATTCTATCCAGTCTAATACAGATTTTTAAGAGAGATGAGACAAATCAGTGAGGCCTATCTATTTCCACCAGGGAAGGAGCTTAAGCAGCTGGTTCAGTATGAAACATCTAACTTGCATGCAGCTCAGGTTGGTAAGACGAGCCGTACACTTGCCATATTTTTAATTTATTTCAATTCCCTTTCTGTAAAATAAGGACACTACAGCTTTCTTTTTTGTCCCATCTATTTGACTGTGTGCAACTACTATGCTAGACTGAATGGTGCTGGTGTCTAGAAAAATGACAACTGGCATCTGTTTGAGCTTTACTGGCTTCAGGCTACCACTATTAACAATGAGGAGATGGAATACAGAGCATCCATACACAACCTAAAAACTGACATAGAAGAGGCATGAAGGGAAAAATAAGGCAGTGAATTTCCACCATTTCTCATTGTCTCAACCTTCTGAACTGCTGCCAACTTCAAATCTAAACTGGCATATATCTTATTTTGCTGTTTTAACAGGAGATAATTATAGCTCATAATTCCACAGCTTACTGTAACAAAATGCTGAGCAGTAGTTCTGTCTATTCTTCTTAGGTCTGAGGAACTACCTTTGATTCTTGTGTCCCAGATAATCACAATGAAGCAGTTAAAACTTCATTAAAAATGAGGCCAAACAGATGAAAATGCCAACAAAAACATGCCTGAAAATACAGATGAATAAAATGGTAGTGCCATTGGAAAGAGATTTTCTCAGACTATATTTTTAAACACATTTAAACAACATTTTATATTTTTTAATCATATTTGATGAAATTAACTTTCTTCAGTACAATTGTCCTAATGATGTGTAATTTTAAAATGGAAATGATACTCTGAAGCAGCACCCAATGAGGACATTTTCTGCAAATATTTCTATGTATATCTTTCATGACCTAGAGTACAAATTTATCCACTGTTTTCCACACTATGGAAATAATTTTAACTATAACGCACAATTTAAATGAAGATGGGAAACGCATGTTTGAGTTGCAGGCCTGTACTTTTCCACAATTAGGAAGGCAACAGTTCCCTTGGGTTTACTTTCTTTGGCTGTGAAGGAAAATGGCTGAGTAGTATTTCCAAAACATTTCTATGCTATTCCACAACATCAATAGTTTGACAAAAAGAGGTTCCTTCTCCCATTCCTTTAATCCAAACCCCAATGAAAAATCCACATAATTAGAAAACATTATTTTAGATTTTATTTTTTTTTTTAATTTGAAGTTCTCCAAATTGAAATGCTGCTCAGATCATCCCTCCTCTCAGCCTGAACTCTGCTAATGAGAAAGGCCCTTAGCATTTTTTCTTCTTTGTAGATGGGTAGGGAACAGCCAGTACTTTTCTTGCTAGTAGATAAACAGGATGGATGAATAGGGCACCACAATCTTCAATTAGGCCAGAGATTCATCACTGACAGATAGTACAAAGGCCAAACAATATCTTACCAGAAAATATCCAAAATAGTGAAGCACACTTGGAAGCACAAATGGACATCATGATTCCTGACCAGGTCACAACAATCAAATCTGATTTCCTACATTTAAAATTAATGTTAAACCACTAAACACTAACTATTAAGCTTTGTGTTTTACAGCACTGGTTGAAGAAGTGTAAGGAGCTGGCAGAACCAGAGCTGGCAAACAGGCAGCAGGCAGGATGCTGACCTGCACAAGGCAATAAAACTACTAGGCCAGCTGTTTGTGCAAATACACATTTATTAGAGCCTGAAATAAATATTCAGAGAGCAAAGTAGGGCAGTTCTAGCAGAGATACAGGCTCAGTAGCCACTCCCTCTGCTGAGCAGTGACTGGCAGGAAAAGGATACAGGTAACCAGCAATATAACTGAGGGGAACAATTATGAGAACAATTTTTTTTTTTTTTGCCAGAGGTAGCAAATACCAAAACTGTTGTTTGCCCATTTCTATCAGTTGCATTACTTGCAATGTAGTCCCATGAGAACCCAATGGTCATGCAGAGATACAAAATGAGCTTCTTTGTTGGTTCATCTTATGCTGTGGCTGATAAACATGAGAACAATGTAAAGATCTTATTAAAGAATAAAACAGTATTTCCTGCATTTGCTCCTTAACCTAACTGCTGCAGAACTTGAGGAATAATGATCCAACTCCAAACTGCTGTGCTCACATGAACCAAACCAGAAAACCAAGAAATCTAGTGAATGTGAAATGCCAAAGAGAAGATAAACAAATATATAAAAGTACATAAGATATTTAAAAAAAAAAAAAATAGGCCAGATGTGGTCACTTTGATAACTACAACAAAGAGCCTTTCCAGACTGGTTTTGAGCCAACCTAGTGCCTTTCTTTTATTTAATAACTTCAATGATTTGTAGTCCTGTTTGTATGCAGTTTCCTCCTATTTTAATCTTCACAGGATCAGTAAAATGTTAGCTCAGGGATACTTTCTCTCTCAAGCACAAGAGGCTTAGTCAACCTGTTCTGCATAAACATGTGAAAATACACAGATCAATTGATTTACAAAAGGCAGTGCAGTATCTACCTTGCCCATTCCTTCCTGTCCTGAGATAGCAAAGATTAGAGACATGGGACATATTTATTATGTTTTCCCTATGATTGAACAATCATATGAAAATACAGTTCTGCTAAGTCTATAGGCTAAAAATCAAGGATACTTTGACTCCTTGTATTTTGCCATCACAACAGGTCTTTAAAGTATGAAAGCAGATCAGATAAGCAGCAAAATCTCCCCAGGTTTTCTTCCCCACATTTCTGAAAGACAGTGAGAATGCAACGTCTAATGTGCCACTGAAATAAAATGGATGGTTCCAAATCTAGCAAAGTGAGCCAGTCCTTTTCCTTTTTTTAGAGCTTGAAATATTTAGACATACAATATCTATGTTTCCTTGATATTTCTGTATGGCACCTTCTATCCGACAGGATCTTGGGGACAGGTGAGCGCTTTCACACACTGCTGAGAGCCTGAAGCTTCCCAGGGGGACTTCTGGGGCCATGATCCAAGACATCCATAAGGACTAACACACAAAGCTGAAGGAAGCAGCCGAAGAAACAGGCTGCCCTTAACTAGAGCAGTGCTAGCCAACTACCAAAGACCTAGCCTTGATTTAAAACAAGGCCTGTGACATCTTAAATAACCACAGTTTGTTGGGATGATGGCCAAGCCAGCATTTCCAGTGTCATTTGGAAATCTGATGTATTTCATGTACCAATTAAAGAACAATCTTTGGACATCAGTGTCCCAACCTGTGCAGTCCAGACAAGCTCCTAGCTGTTTGGTTGGGCAAACTGCACCATAATGTACCCGATTTGAATCAACCATTCAAAATGTGCATCTTCATCCCATTTGAATCAACCATTCAAAATGTGCATCTTCATCCTCCTGATCAACACCGTGAAAACAAATTTGATCACTCCCAGGTGAATCTGACTGAGCAAAGGACTGATCTCCATCTGACAGTTTTAAAAGCTCTTGTTCAAGGAAAAATATGTCAGATTGGATCTGAGCTTCTCTGAGCAGCCGAAGAGATGTTCAGTCTTCCCATTGTATCTATTCCATAGGAGGAAAAACACTGCAGACCTTGAATGCAGCTGAAGCAGGCACATCTATTTCTCTGCCTGAACACTACACTGAACTCATATTTTTACCCGCTGTTACAGCTAAGATGACTGAATTACAAGGTCACGTATTTTGCTGAAGGCCGTATCATGAGTCATTTGATTAAAACTCTGCCCTTCCTGGCTCACAGTCCTTTTCTCTACTCATTAGTACACACAATGTAATAAAATGTTGGAATATCCCCAGAACAGAGTCTTGCTTAGACCACTTCCTCTGTAGTTCACTAGCACAGACCTCAAATCCTGGTTTAGGCAACTTTCCAGCTCAACTATATGATGCAAAAAAACATTTTAACTTAAATTTCAAGTGGGATAATGAGCAGCTACAGAACTTCAACATTGTTCTAAATTTAACAAAAAAATCTCAAGAAGAATTTTAGAGAGTTTTCAAGAGGGTAAACAGAATAGAGACCAAGCAAATGAATAGAGTACACTATACACGCTTTCTGTTATCCATCTTGACAAGAGTTCTTTGATGCCTTTAATAACTTATGACCTTCCCCCCTTCATTTTTTTCCCACACTTTTTAGTAAAAACCCTTTACCCAAACCTCCAGCCTAGGATAACTAAAAACTGAAAAGTTGGTAAAATTAACCAGCTATTCTGGCTGATGAGAAATAATTTATAACATTAGATTTTATTAAAGTTGCATTAACACTCTTCTAACACATTTTAAGAAAGGGTTCATTTTATAAAGTCATAGGGTGTTGGAATGAAAGATGTGATCATTCCCATGTAACCTCATAAATTCTCTTGCTAGCCAGTTTTGAGTCTATGAGCTCCAGTAAAATTCTCATGAGAACACAGTATCCATCCATAAAAACTCCTGAACCCCCCATGGGAATCAGCTGGTTAAGAAGGGTTCAGAGGTTCAAGCCTGTGGTTTATTTATTAAAATTTTCTCAGTAAATATATCATGGTATAATAGAGAACAAGCACACTGTTGTGTGCTAGTAACATCCGTCTTCCATAATACATATGCACAGTAAGTTTCAAAAATAGGAAGGAAGAACACTAAGTTACATTTAAATGTGGGTACACTGAACCTTTTCTCAAAAAGAGTCTGAAATCATAAACAAGAGTAAGAATTTGCTTCCTTATTTTTCAAAACCACTGCCATCAAATGCAGCAAAGATGTTGCCATATGCAAAGGCATAAAAAGGGAATTCAGATTACCAGAGGTTTTAACAGACTGGGCTGAGGTTAGACACTTGTAGTTCCAGAAGATGATGGTGACTCAGAGAAAACAGTGGTAGAACATTAGAAGTTGCAGAAGTACATTCCTTCACTGTAGTATTAGAAGCAGGAATCTGACCAGGTGCACCACATCCATGCTGAAATACAAGCATTTGATAGAGTCTGTGGTTGAAGGCTCTAAACCAGTTTTACCTCCTCTGTCTATAAAGCCTCCAAACCAACCTTAAAAAATGCAAATTCCTTGCTTTCCTTGGAGACAGTAAACAGCAGCAGGAATGCAATAGACAGTGGTAGCTTCTGTGAGGCAATATGGTACCCAAGAATAGCTCAGATACTCAATCCAGTGACAAATTTGATAACTACTTTTTGTCAGACTAATTATTCTAATAATTGTTCTAGGATTCAGACTGTTATTTCTACCTCAAAAGGCTTCTGAGGAAAGGAAAATACCACTAAAATCCAAATAGATTTTTTTTCTGTTGGAAAGCAAAGCCCGTTGGTCTACATTCTCTGGTGGTGGTGAAGAACACTTCCACTGTAAGAGTCAGTCCTTCAGCAATATTTTTTGGCAACTCATTTCAGGTCTTTAGAGGCAGGCTCTGGAGGTGGCAAGAAAAGGGAGGTGAGAAAGTCACCTTCCTCTCAGCTCTACAACCAGCTGCCAGCTTCCAGCTCTGAAAATAAAGAGGCAGATGGTCACAGCTCTCCTGGTCCAAATCACGCTGCTTCATGCAGGTGTGCAGAGCACTGCAGCCCCAGCATGCTGCGGGGGCCAGGACTGCCAACATCACCATTACTCTAAGGTGTCAGGGATGAGCATGCCATAAGCAGTCTCTGCATCCTCTACTCTGCAACTCCTGTATCCTGCACTCTTCTCCTGGCAATGCAATATTAAGATCAAAAGGGAGAGGAGGACACTATGGGGAAAGGATGGAATACCCTTGCATATTACTTGCCTGGCCTCCCTGGGACACATACAGACAGCTTTCATACTCAGCTGCTCTGTGCTCCTTACTGCATCACATACTCAGGCCCCCACTGTCTCACGCTGATGGAGTGTTTGCTCAGAAAGAGCACAAGGCTGTGCAGAAAATGAGCCTTTAGTCTCCCTTCTCTGTAGTCTGTGTGCATGCAGATCCTGCTCAGGAAAATGGGCTCCATTCTGATTTCTGCCAACCATCTGCTGAAAAGTAAATGTGTTGTACTTTTTATTCTATAGAACTCCAAGAAATTTAACAGGCTTCCTTCACTTACCATAACAGTACCTTGAATATGTTCAGAAAATTTGCTTAGTTTTGATAATAAAGTTCTGGCTTAGTATTTCAAAGTAGTATACTTCAAATCCTGCTGGGAGTGCATTTTTATTAAAAATTCTCTGTATCTTTCCCTTCTCTTCATGTGAGTTCAGCATATGTACAGTATTTGAATGCCTGGATCAGAAGGATAATTAACAAAAATATTTCAACAACCTTTTTTTTCTCTGGAAGAAAACTTTGTGCATGTGTGTGTGCATGTGTGTGTGTGTGTGTGTGTGTGTGTGTGTATCTGACAGAGCTGGTTTCCTTCATACTGACACACCCAATAAATGCTTAAATAAAATTCAATAATTCAACATGCAAAATAAGCATTACAAATCTTTATTAATTTCTCGATGTAATCAAAAGTTTGATCCCATAAGCAGTGTACATTATCATTTGCTGTTAGCAGCTATAGCTGTGCACATACAGAAAGTCTGCAGGCATCTTTATACATTTATACATCTTTTCTTTGGAATAGAGCTGGCCTTTCCGTTTGCTAAATCATTTACACCATATGGACAATAGGAAAGTAATGTAATATAGCATTAATTGACTTCTGCAAAGTAGAAACCAGATTTTAATTCCATTTTAGCCTAGTCAAATCTTAAAGCTTTAGGGGAAGCTTCTGCTTGGTCCACTAGTAACAGTGACCTGAATTTACACGGCACATCTTCTGAAAAATTCTCAAACTTACAAAGATTTACAGGGGTCACTTCTGTCAAGAATTAATTGCTGAGAAGGCTGAAAAATAAGTTTGTGACATAAAGAAATAGGCGACAGAAATGAAAGACAACAGACCAAGAATAATGTATTCCCTTGAAAAATGTAGGGGATAATAGGCAGACACACTATAAATTATAACACTGAATTATCCTTCAGCTTGCAAAAAATGTCAGGAGACTTTAAATACCTACAGATGGTCAGTGCCTCCATTTTCAATTACATCTGACAGACGGCCCTTCCCTATGGCCCTGAGCTGATATGCCAAGAACAAAGATTAGAGACTGACTCAGAGGCAAGAGCAGTGCCATACTTTGCAGCTGTATTTATAGTCAGACCCAGAGTATTCTTTGCCTCTGTGTGTGCAATTCAAAAACAGTGCATGAAGACATATTGAAACAATAGCAGTCATTGGTTCTATCCCCTGTCCTGATTTACGACCATAAATCATGCTGTAGTGAGACAAGGCCATTCATCAGTTGCATGAAGAGCCCAGAACGCATCAGTATCCATTCTAGCAGCTAACAGCTCTGTGTACAGTTAATGCATTTCACTATCACTGCAACTCTCTTTCATTCCCAAAAGTTGAGGATTCTGTTATAGATCAAATCATCAGTTAAATTATTGGCCAGTAATCACAAAACCCAAGCCAACTGCTGACAAATCAAATCCACAACTGGCATTTATACTAAATTAATCATGTAGCATATGGGTATTTGTTAGCACTTTACCACGTTGTACACAATCTGGTTATTTCCTGACTCCAGTTCCAGTTTCAATCATGGCTCTTCATTTTATGTAAAACATCCAAAAAAAGGGGATCCAAATATCTTTATCACCTCAAAAAATGTAAACTGTGTGAGTGTGAAATGTAAATTCTTTACCATCCATTAAAGCTCCAGGGCCAGATGGTCTCTCTGCAGTTTTTCCAATGATCCAATTCGCTGTTTCCATCCCATTTAAGATGCCTTTAATTGAGAATCATAATAGGTGTTCAAAACACATTTAGGAAAGCAACTGTTAAATTTATTTTTGGATTTTGGAGCATGAAGTGTGTCTGGGAATAGGTTTGCTTGCCCACTTACTATTGCCTTCAACCGCATGGGATGCATCCAGAATACAAGCCACTCTGGTTTGGACAGTGTCAGCCACGTGGCTGCAGGCAGCTGCTCAGCCCTTGCTCTCCCTGCTCCTGCGGCCCATGCACCAACCAGGGAGGGCTCTCCCTCACTGTGGACCTGACAGGGATGCACAGCACACCCTCAACAAATGGCATAGGTAATGTCATCCCTGAAGATGTGGTGTGAATTGAGTATCTGTGTGTGTTTGGAGATGAAACACATCAAACTGCCTGGTCAGCATTTGCCCAAACGGATCATGTTACAGAAGATGATCATCAGTCAGATTAAACCATCCCTGGATGTGTTTAAAAACAGACTGGATGTGGCACTCGATGCCATGGTCTAGTTGAGGTGTTAGGCCATGGGTTGGACTCCATGATCTTGGAGGTCTCTTCCAACCTAGTGATTCTGTGGGTGGTTCTGTGTGTTAACAGTTACTGGGGAATTACAAAGACTTGACACAAAGCAGAAGCAAGACTGAAAAAAAAAATAAAAGAAGTGTGAAAACTCGTAACAGGACAGACCTTGGAAGGGAAACAACTGTCTCAAGGGTGTGTGGTTCAGCCCATGACTTGTAGGGAACTGCAGGGATATGTAAAAAAGTAGAGAATCCACATCTCCCACAGAAGACATACAAATGGAAATCTGCAATCTTTGGGAAGGGGGGTGGTTTTGCAACCCATAAAGCTATGAGTTGAGGGCGTGCATACAACTCTGCATATAGTGCACCTGTGTGTTTCTGGGATTAGTTATAGCACACTATTTCGAAATGTCTAGCATGGTTTGCCTATTTGTATTACTATCTCATTTCCATAGTTCACTGATTACTGGATAATTACACTCTGCCAATAAAGCAATAAACTGCTTTGATTTGTATTTGTTTTAAACAATGCGAACTCAGCAGTTTTTCCCTGCAACATGTAACAAGTTGCTGAAGCAACCAGAGATCTCTGCAGCACAAGGATTTCATGTTTTCTTCCAGAGCACTGATTGACACTGAATAAATTCATATTTAGTGAACTATATCTAATTACAGGTGAGATCCCTTAAGTGCATGTAGTATTTGTCTCAAAATAATTATTTTCAAGTAAGGCATGGCACGTACAGTTTTTTTCAGATGTCCTATTTCATACAGACAGTTCACATACAGGTGTTACATGGTTAGCGTTTGTAACTAAACATACTTCAATCTGGGCATCAGCATTCAATGTTGGCACCCTATTTTCCCCTTGAGCTTTCTGTGAAAAAAACAAACTGGGCAGATTTGGATCTCTATTACCACAATCACACGGAGCTGTGAGAAGCAGACCCCCAGAAGACCCTTAGCTAAGCCAAACGAATCAAAACCAGAACTGTACAAGTGGTTTTTGCATGTTGCAGGGGTTCACTAATCTTACAGATTTTCAGAGGTTTTTTTGAAACATCAATTCAGAATTTCCTTCTTCTTTAAGACAGACTAAGACAGACAAATCTTTACAATTTTACCCATTTAACTGTTCTGGCCAAGTCTCCTTCCTTCCATAGCTGTAATAATATACTCTAGTATTCCCTAAAGCACATTTTGTTGTGTGTGCCTGGGTATGCTAGTCAGTGCTAATTTGCTATAATCCTGCTGCCCTGACTTTCCCAAACCACATCGCTACAAATGTAGGCAGTTTGGTCCAAAGTGTGGACTCTGCAACAGCCTGACAGCCCTAAATATTACAAAGCACTGATGCATTACCAGTGACAGCAAACTGTCCACACATCCTCACAGTATGGATAAGGCAGAAGCAGCCAAGCAATCAAAAAGGCTCAAACACTTACCAAACTTTGAACAACTCTGTTAAGGAAACAAACATGCATGCAAAAAAGGTCAGTTTCTGGGATGAGAATGTAGCTGGATACCCCAGCCAAAGATAATTGTATTTCACAAAACTGCAAACCTCACATGAGAGTTTATAGGGGGAAAAACACTGACAGGCCATTGTCTGCGGCACTGTATTCACAGGGCTGCAATTATAGCTTAACCATAATGAGTGTAACTCTGCGGTCAGAAAGACTGCAAGAATATGATATTTTCCATGGAATACTTCTTTCTTCATGGAAGTTTGGCTTGAAATACGGATTTTATGTGCAGTGTTGTTGGCATTGTTTATCTCACACTTTCACATTTGAGGGTGATCTATATAAGTACTTTAACTAGGCTTCTTCTTTTAGGTGTACAAATAAAAGATACTTCATATTTTCCAAGCTTGAGTAATTACACCCAACACTAGACATGTAAACACTTTTTATCATCTGATGTTTATGATCTTCCCTTCCACTCACAGCAGCACTCCTTCGGGTATCCTCAGACACAAAAAAAAATGGAGACAGCTTTTTTCTTTTTTTTTCAAATTAGGTTACTGCTGTTACTAGGCAAGATCCCTAAGGTCTCACTGAGCTGCGTTTCTCCAGGCAGGCTTGGCAAGACATGTCCTAATCCATGCTGCCTGATGACAACCACCATGAGATACCAGTCTCACCACACACTGGGGGCTCCTCTAGCACATGTTTGTGGAAGATTCCTGGCTCATCTGCACTGGAGGAGCACCAAAAAACCCTCAGAGGAGACAAAAGATCTGCCTCCATATTCAACCAAGCATGAAATACAGTACTTGTGTATCTCTAAGTGTGGGAAGAGCTTAGGAAAGGGAAGGAAAACAACATCTGAACTGTTAAAAATGTTACTTCTGATAGATGTAAAAGATCGGTTGGTAATCATTACCAGAGGTTGCTTAGTAGTGGGTGGTCCTCCTTAGTGGATGTACCAAGTCTAATGAGCTCTGATGAGGAAAAAGTGAGAATCTCGATAGAAAAGTGCTGGAACAAGAACATTGTTTTGAAGGCCCAAGCCTGTTCACCACTTTTTCTCAGTAGTACTTGTATAAGCAACACTATTGATGTTAATGTGATTATCTAAAGGCAGACGGAGTACTCGTACAAATAAGGGCTGGGATTCATGCCTAGTAATCTGTCTAATCTGGCACTCTCTCTCCTTCAGCTGCACCAGATGTGTTCCAGCAGATAATTCTCAAATAATATTTCCAAAATACACTGATATCCTGAGGGAAATTCTACCATAACTTACAAAATCTTTCCTGAGACATGAGTATTCATCAAGTTCTATGCAGACAAAGTAGAAGGATCTCAGGGGAAAGTGCAACATCAGGAGGGCTATAGTTCAGTCTAAGAATCCCTATCTAAACACTGATATTATGTGGACTGTTGTAAAAGTGTATGTTTCCTTAATATGGTACAAACCAGTGTTAGTGACCTATGGTTCAGGTCTCACCGAAGTAAGAGAACCCTGAGGTATCATGTTCAAAAATTAAAAAACAAACTCCTACCAATATTGCATTTATCCTCACATACCTGTGGACATAAAATCAAAGCCCTGAAAAGAACATAAAGGATGTCCTGGTGGGTTAGACCAACATCCAGCTATCCCCAGTATCCTTTCTTTAATAACAAGAGATACTATTTAAAGAGAACAAGCCAGGCATATACATTTCCTTTATTCTCCTCCAGCACCCACAATCATTGTATTGGGGATGCTAGGGAGCATAACCCTACTAAATTATTTTTGCATCTCTCTATGAATATGCAGTCTGTTTAACTGTTTAGTCTCCTTTCAATGTGTTGACCCATTTGCTTCCAAAACCTCTGCCAGCAGTAAATTCCACAAGTTCACTGTATCTGCTACATAAAAAAATGCATTCCCTTTTCTCTTTTCCAAATCAATTTCCTACTGGTTTCAGTGACTACCCTTACTTCTAGTTCTGCAGGATTTGGAAAACACCAATCTTTATTCACTCCTACCCACTGCCTTGATTTTATAAATCATGCTGTGGGTAGCTTCACTTCCTTGTATTTGATCCCTGACAGTATGGAATGTGGGTTTGAGTGGGACTGTCCCTCCACCTTTCACTCCCTTCTTCAATACATAAGTAAGGACATCTCTGAGGATCAGATCTAAGACTGCAGTTTCAGAACAAAAATGTCAGCAGCGAACTAAATTTTCTGATGATTTGTCATCATGGCTCAGCACAGAGTTCACTCTGTGCCAGGCGTGGTTCAAGGAAGTGACTGAGAATGGGGAATTCAGCAACTGAAATAAGTTATTGCAAAATCACAGCCTGAGCCACTCTCTGTGTACCCCATAAAAGCTAGGATCTCAGACACTCCCTCCTTCTGGGAGGGATGCTGTATTTTACTTTCCCTTCTTTTTAATGTGAGAATGATCTGAAGGATGCCTATGATGTGGATACTCCTGTCCACAAATCTGCCCGTACTGGACCTGAACAAGGCTCAGCCAGCTCATGCTCCTGTATTAGTCAGG
Source organism: Turdus rufiventris (assembly GCA_013186435.1). Classification (NCBI taxonomy): domain Eukaryota; kingdom Metazoa; phylum Chordata; class Aves; order Passeriformes; family Turdidae; genus Turdus; species Turdus rufiventris. The sequence continues at coordinate 6,713,504 of PYHW01010255.1, forward strand.
AGAGAAAGAGTTACAACAGTGGGCATGAACTGATGGCTAGGAAAGAGCTAGGACAGGGCATGTATATATAAACTTTCATCCTAAAGCTTCCCTAGCTTCAAACTGTTTTTCAGACCAGGAAGCTTTGAGGTAGATACATGTTTTAGGTAATTCTCGGTGTATCTGGTAGATCTGGAAGGGCAAGAGATCCTGTGCCTCTGTCCTTTAGCGAGCTGATGTCTGAAAAACTTTCTGAAAAACTTTCAGTTAGTGCGGGTGAAAACAGATAGTTCTGTACAAGCACATAGTGATGAGAGGTATCAGAGACCTGCTGTCTATCACAGGATGACAAATATTAGGGAAAGGGTCTGAAAACATACACACAAAAATCCCTTCTTTGACCCTAGAAACTTTCATCCTCATGAGTTATTTTCAATCAGCTGAAAACACCAAACAATGACTAATAAGCCACTTTGAATAACTTTGAAATTCTTTAGAGTTTCACTCTGACTTCATGAACTACTTTAAAATCCACATGCTTATTATAAAGATGGAAAATTTGGGATATATCAGAAGCAGAGCACAGATAGTGGTCTTAATCTGGATTTAGTTAGACCAAGGATTTGTGAGATACTGGAGAGGAAAAGCTCCATTTCTTCAGATAAAATCTATCATCTGAAAACCAAACCACTACACTGAGCAGAACCCAAGGCAGTTACTCTTAACACCAAGGCACTCACTCTCAATACCACCTATCGCCCTTTGATTATGCCTGGTGAGCAGAAACAAACTAGGACATGCTCTCTCAAATCACTGTATATCACAACCTCATTCTTGCACTTTGTTTCTATTGACCTCTCCTCCTTTACATGTAGCTAGAATCTAATTCCTCAACTAATATTGTGGGTATTGTCAGCTCACATGGCCCACAGGAAGGTTTCTGTGGGCATGTACCTTATTTCAGTATTTGCTGGACTCAGCATCTGGGAAGATTCCTGAGATACCACTGACCAACCATAATTATGAGTTGCTTTTCCCCAAATTTACCAAGAATTTAGTTGGTGCCATACCTAATGGCTTCTTGAAGGACAAGTCAAAGAAAATGCACAGCTTCAGCTTAACTCACTTTTTTTGATGATGCCTACAGACACTCTCTCCAGCCTCCCACCTGGTCAGGCAATCCCATTTCTTCCTTTGTGTTCTGATGCTTTGTAAACACTCCTGACTTAACTAATTTAAATGAATGACTGTTTGAATGAATTCAGCAAAAAGTGATACATTTTTCTGCCTGGTGATGTTTCTGCTGAGCTACTGATTTGACTCAGTCATTGAAGACTGGGCGAGATGGAGCAAAACTCATCAATTACTTCACAAAATAACAGACTGGAACACAAAACTGGAAATGAAGAGACACTTTTAGGCAGCAGTGACCTGTGTAACTTGAGCACCATCTCCTGTGAAATCACTTCCCAAGAACTCACCTCTTTTTCCTTTGCAGGCTTTAATCTATGTTCATATATGTTTAGTTCATAGAAAAGGCCTTTAATTTTTGTGGCTTCACAGTTCCTAAAAGCAGTATCACTGCCTTTTACTATTTGATTGATGATTCCAGATCTAAGCTTTCATACTAAATTTTCAAGGAAGTGACACCTCAGAACTGCAGTGTAAAAACCTACAAAGTCGGCCCAGAGGGCTGTACATCAACCTCCTCGGCTTTTTAAAACAACCTTCTGTTACTTTGACACCACTGGACTTCTCACTGCTTAACTTACATGTGTGTGTGTATATAAAAAACTTATCTTTATACATAAGATATCTTACCTTATAAAGATATAACATATCTTTATCTATATACAAAACTTATCTTTAACTGTCACTTTTTTGTACTGGAACGTAACAACTGACTCCTTCCTTCTTTAACTACAGATTATTAAACCTGAAGCCTCTGAACCTGCATTTCAGAAAGAGTATTTTGTCTCCTCTTCCTTTTCCATAATCCCATCCAATGAGGAGAAAAACTTTTGCACAAAAATATTCCAGAACTACACCTGTCTCAAGGGGCTTAGCTGCTCTCTTCTTCACATCTCAGCACCTCTTCTTCTGTCTGTGGGATTTCAGAGGCACTCTTCCATTCCACAGATCCCTTCTGGTATCACATTATGTTCTGGGATAGCAATTAGCATTAAATCTTAATTGAAGCTTATGGCTATGAGTAGCCCTTGGTGTTAATACAGGAAGACCAACAAAAAGCACAAACAGCTTACTGCAGAGAGGGGCCTTTTATGTGCTTCATCCTGCCAACACCTTCTCTAACAACAGGTAGCCAGCAAAAATGTTCCAGGGGAGGGAGATGGGTTGTGTTATACAACCCTTAGAGGTTTCTTGTTTCAGACACGACATAAGCAAAGCAAGGACAAGCTCAGACTTTCTCAGGGAAGAACGCCTACATTTAGTTGAGAATGTAGCTGGGGCTAACACAAGGTCACACACAACACAGGTGAAGCTTTCTAGGGACAGAGCTGTACAATTTTAAGAAGCCTCCACTCAACACTTTTAACTCTTTTTCTCTTCAGGTCACATTTTCCTGAAGATGGAAAAAATATATCCCTGAAACTATGGCAATTGGCTTGCTAGATTGGAAAGTTTGTTTTTCCAAAGCAAAGAAATGCTACAGGCTGTTTAGCGAAATGGTTGTGTTTATAATGGACAAAATCGTGTATTTTTGCCTAAATTCATCCTTGTAGTTGGCTCGAATATTGTAAATGGAACTATCCAAAACCAAAGCAAACAAATCATAATACAAAACAAAATAACCAAAACAAACTAAAATAAAACAGCTGGAAGGAGACACTCAACGGGAATTTCAGCTCAGATTGGCAGTAACAAGCAAGTGAAAACTATACTAGAAAGCACACAGAAACAGTAACACTGGCTATGCTGCTAGCTTACTGTATATATATCATTATAGCTCACTATAAGGACTGAGGTATTTGATTTGTCATGCTACCAAGAAACTAATTTAATTAATTCTCCTTCTATTCAAAACCTCCCATCTGAGCTGTAAAATACAGCAACCATTTCACATTACACAATAGTTAAGTAAAACCTTAGGGAAAACAGTACCAAATAACTTTTTGTAATTGAAAATTGAAGGGAACATAACAAGCAGCATATAATTATGTGAATTCAAATTTTACCCAAACTTCAGGGCTACCCAGTCTGCTCAAGTGATGAGTATCATTGAATCAGTAACTACAACTGGTCATTATCCTAGAGGTACCAAAAGATACTGTATTTGTTGCACTTTGGAATCCCTTCAAATAGAGTTGCATGGTTCTGCTCCATTTAATTCTCTGTTTATTTTACTGTGCTTTTCAAGAGCCGCAAGTCTCATAATACTTCATCAAGAAATCCAAGATTTCTGGATTTCAGCTTATGAATCCACTTTTTGTTTGCTTTTTGGAGCCATCCTGCCCTCAAGTGTCCTATGTTTGTTTTCCAAACTGTACCTTCAGTCTTCCTTCCCACAGACACTGTGGTGAGATAAGGAGAGCAGTTCTGTTTTCCACTGAGCAGACAGACTTGGACAGCTCACATGGAGTGGGTTTCTGCTGTAGCAGTTAAACACTACTAGAAAAAAACAAATGGAATGTTAAGAGTGGAAATTAGATACGTTAACCCTAATGAGAATGCTGATTTGCTTTCCAGTTAGCTCTTTGGAGCGGAAAACTCCCACACCTTTAAGCAAAGAAATCTAAAGGAAACACAGGATTTTGGCAGAGATTTTCAAATGACCCCTGAAGAAGGCAGGTATCCAAGTCCTATCACATGGCATTGTGAGTCTCTCCGTGTTGTGGCCATATTTCTGCTCAGTTTGTTTGTGAGAACAAGGGAAGTGTGGGGAATGTCGCACACAGGCACCCCTGTATCACCCCTGAAGGACACGTCCTGTGCTGGTCAAGAATCACTCACTTGAGAAAAAGCTAAAGAAACACTAGGGAGGGGGACAAAATATGGACAAAAATAGCTTGTGGTGGAATAGGTCCAGCAAACAGGGTTAGCAGACAAGAAGTCGGGTGTTAAAATAACCACATCAAGCAGTTTCATAAATTAGCTACGTGTTTAGTATCAGAGTATTGGGGCTTGTGCCTGATGTTTTCCCTGACAAACACATCCGAGCACTCAGCCTACGTGCCTGCTCACCTGACTTCATGCAGCAGCCCTCAGACTTTAAAAAACACAAGCAAGGAGAGAGAGGAACCTGCTTATGAGCGGGACAGGGAGCAGAAGGGTGCTCAGCACAGCAATGAGTGCCCATTGCGGGGTCACAGGGTGACTGCGGGGGCTGCAGGCAGCAGACCCTCACCCTGCCCAGGTCTCCATCGGATGGGCGTGCTTTGGGGACAAGCGGATCTGCAGATGGGACTCCATTCCTGAATCCTTCCATCCCAAACACAGCAAGGCAAGGGGGTTTGGTCTTAAAAGAGTAAAATATCCACGGACCTTTCCAGAGCCTGAAGGGCTGGATAAGGAGTCTCAAGCATGAGATGCCCACCCTGGAGCGGGGCACACTCACAGAGGGGCCCCAACAGAGCGTGCTGCCCTGCACCTAGACCAGCACAGCCACAACTCAGAATCACAGAACTGCTGGGGGTGGAAGGGACCCATGCTGATCATAATGGAGAACCCATGCAGAGCACCATGCTCTGTCCAACTGAGCTGAAACTTTGTCTGGTTTAGTTTATGGCCATTGCTCCTTGTCCTATTGGTGTGCGCTACCAGAAAGTCTGGCACCATCCTCTCAACACCCAGCTTTGATTTATAAGCATGAATGAGATCCTCTCGCACTCTTCTCCAGTCAGAACAGACTCAACTCCGGCAGTCTCTCCTTATAAAAGAGATCCCCCAGATCCCTAGTCATCTTCATGGCCTCCGCTGGACTCTCCAGTAGTTCCGTGTCTCTTTTACTGCGGAGCCCAGAACTGGACACAGCACTCCACTAGGGCCGAGTAGGGGCCAGCGGGGGATCACCTCCCGTTGCCCACGCTGTTCCCCGTGCAGCCCCGTGTACCACCGCCCTCGGCAAGGGCACTGCCGCCTCATTGTCACCCACTCGTCCCCGCGGCCGGCTCCGCCAGCGGCGCTGTGACAGGCGGGCCGCGCCGCCGCCATGACGGCCACGAGCGCCCTCCTTCCGCCGCCGAGGGGCTGAGCCGGGGCGCGGCGGCTCGGCCCGGCCTGCGCCCCACGGAGCCCGGCGGACGCGGGAGGCGGGGCCGGGGCCGGGCGGCGCTGCNGCGGGGCTGGCGGGGGGCGAGCGGAAACTGGGCGGGGCGCGGGGCTTGCCTGGGCCCGGGAGCTGCCGCGGCGCTGGGAAGCGAGATGTGGGCTGCGGGACCGGGCGGCAGGCGGCCACGAAGGCCAGGCACCACATCAAAGGCCTGGGGATCCCTGGTCCCTGCATCCCTGACCCCTGCCCCTGCAAACCTCGTTCTCCGGGGTGCCATGGCCCCCTAAACCTGCCTTTTGTCCTGAGGGGTTACGACTTGGGGAGGAGTGGGCTCGCTGCGAGTTCTTACTTTTAATACTAAAGGCTTGACATGAAATTCTGAATGAGCACCCTTTGCTACCACCCTTTAACACTGTGGTCAAGGACACGCACTCTGAGGTATAAAGAAGGATTAGTTAGGTGTGCGCTTTATTTGGGAGGAGGAGGGCAAAGGTGAGTGGCACCGTGTGATAGGAGAGAGGCCGTGGTGCTGCAGAGCGCTGCCGTTCGTGCCGTTACACAGCGCTGCCAGGAACGTGGGCAGCAGCATCACACCAGAGCCTTAAACGCTTTCTGCGAACAGACGCCTAAATTCAGACATCGAAATGGAACGGTGAAATTAAAGAGGCATACATACAGCATACAGGATAAAGTACCTGTACATATAGCTTCCCAAAACAGCCTAAGTTTCTGTCTGGAAACTTTGAGTAAACTCTGAAAATTCGTATTTTTGCCTGGTGCAGGGTTTGTTACATGCCGCTTGGAACGCTCCAGGTGTAGTGTGGTTGAAAGGAGATGAAAGCACTGAGCTGAGCACTCAAGAGCTGTATGTATTCAAGGTGTGCACTCAAGAGCTGTATGTATCCACGGTGTGCACTCAGCTCAGCCAGTGCAACAAAATATGCTTTGGATGGTGTCAAGCTTCTTGCCTGCATACGTGTACTTGTGACTGAGAAAAATGTATGCCACATATATCCCAAAAATCCCCTAATGGAAATACTGTATACTCAGATATGGGGGTGTAAGCAAGGGCAGCAGTTAGTGAAAGGATGGTACAGTACCAACAGGCACATCTTCTTCAGAATGTTTTGACAAGTAGTCAAACATGATTTAGCAGAGCGTAGTGTTATTTAGAACCATTTAAGTCATGATTTCTTTTTACCAGGAGGAAGGAATTAGTTTGCCTTCAGTTGCAATATGGTTTGGTTCTTTTTGCAGAGTTGGGACCATGGCTGTTGACTGGATTGGTTTTGCATACGCTTCATTGCTGGTGTTTGGAGGTTTTGTAGGATACAATCGTAAAGGTTAGTACTGGGACAGAAGGATTTGGAAATCAAGCATTTGATTTCTTCTATGCAATGTGAGACATGAAAACAGCACAGCTGCATTTTGTATCCATCATGTGCTGTTGTAAATGCACTGAGTCTCATGAGGTGATCTTGGGGCAGCTTAAGCATTTAAGTGAGTTTGTTTTCAGGGCAAAAAGTGGGGGTTGTCATGTTATCTTTAACCTTAAATGCATTTTGGGCTTTCTGATCTTCTTTTAACCATTCCTATGTTGAGCACAGTCTATCTTTGATTAAAGCTTATTTTTTACAGAGAAATCCAGGCTCGAGTCTGACATTTCCAGATGCACGGTGGGAAAAAAAACCCCTCTACTTGTGTGCTCTGAGTCGGTGGTTAAATCTCTGGTACTGTTAGAATTGTGCCTTTTCACAGTAAGATAACGAGTCAGGTTTTAGGCGGCAGTTCCGGTATTCAGGGATTTTTGCCGTCCCGCGGTGGCAGCGCCGTGCCCGAGCTCAGCACCCGGCAGAGGTCGCAGCGGTACCGGGGACGGGCGGGCGGGAGCTGCGGGTTCCCATCCGCTCTGCGCTGAGCCCCAGCGGCACGTTGGTCTCCGTCCCTGTTCCATTGTGTCACCATTCTCGTGGGTTAGGGTCACCGTGTGCCTTCGCACTGTGCACAGGCGTTGCTCTCGGAGACACGGCTTCACATCTGAATTTCTGAAAACGCTGTGGTTTTGTGTTTGCAGCCAGCTGCACTCATTGACTATCCCATTCACCTGTTCTCTTCACTCTTTAGTACTTGGTCAATCCTCGTGGCAAATCTAGATTATTTTTTGTTGGTTATGTAATGATACTCTAAAGAATTGGGAGCTAAATTACATTGGGGGTCTGGATTCATAATTTATAAACATCTGTAGATCAACTTAATTCAAGTAATGTCTGCTGTGCAGATTCTACACTTTTATCATACGGTACCAAGACCCCTATGGTCTATTCAGAAACCTAAATATATTAGAGACATATCCAGGATTTATGAACCAATTTTTTAATAGCACTGCAAGAAGATGTCAAGTTACTTTTAGAAGCCCTGTTTTCATCCTCACTGCCATTTCTTTTTTTTTTCATTCTTTATTAATTAAGTGTGATGTTGGTGAGAGCATTTATTTGTCCAGGACTGATGTCATACTGAAAGGCCTGACATTATGACCACACATGTTTTCCAATTTACTCTTTATATATATTGTCACATTTCTACCATTTTTGGAGGCTCCCAAGTGCTGTAAAGCATAATTAAAATGAACAGACAGTTTGGAGAAATTACAATAATCCTTCTTAGGTATGATAGAGAAAATAACTAAGTTTAGGGTTGTATTTTTCCCAAGTTGCAAGTATAACAGGACCCTGATCATTTCCCTCTAATTTAGTTGACTTTGCTTCTAATGCCACACATTAGAATGACCCAGTTATGGAAATATTACCTCTCTATTCACACTGGGTGAGGTAAGCTGGAATGGGGCAAAATCAGTTCTATTTTTAATGTATTTGGATAATACTGTATAGAGAGAAAGATTGAGGTTAAAGACATTGTATTGAAAAATAACACTTGAATGATTTCTTGCAGGTAGTAAAATCTCTTTAGCTGCTGGACTTACCTTTGGCTCCCTGGCTGGTTATGGAGCTTACTGTGTAACATGTGATCCAAGAAATGTGAAGATATCATTGTGTAAGTGTTTCATTACTGTAAACAAACAAACAAAAAAGCAGCATCCTGAACTGCATGTAAAATTTTCTTTTTAGTAAATTTGGGGTATTGCTTTGATTTAAATGTTGGGTTTTAAATAGAGTTCAACACTTCAGCTTGGCTTGCAAAATTCAGGAGTCATTTACAGGATAAGGCCGGTCATTGACACAAAACCAGTAGGTGTTTGTTACCACCTGGCAGTACCTCGTTTCGTGAGATGTTTGCCTAACATTGCACATATTGTGAAATCCAGCTGAGAAAACAGGAGATAGTACTACAATAAAAGCATTAAGGTTACAGATTATAATTTTTCAATTTGAGCAGTAAAGTAGGTGTGGGATCCAATGTTGCATAATGTAAGGTATCCTCAGCTCCCAGTGAATGGAACAGTTTGACTTAGTGTTTTTCCTTTGTTGCTAAGAAAGACAGGATATAAACTGTGCAATAACTGTCATGGTAGCTAGTTTGCCATGAAACCCTCGTGGAAGCAAAAAACTACAATCCCTAAGGGAGACATAAATCTTGCTCAAGTGATTTGTAATAAGAGCTGTTTGGAGCTTGTCTCACTCATGGTTTTAGCACAGGTGGATTAGGCTGTAGTTTCACATGCAGAAATGCACTTAAAATACATTTAATCCAGATTGTGTGAGTACACAATTGTTTTTTCTCACCTTAGAATTTGTGGTATATTGTTAATGCTGGTTTTGTGCTTTGCACCAATCACAGTTATAAAAATTTCCTTTAAAAATGTTGTAGCATTGACAGCAAAGTTTTCCCAGCACGTTCTTTAGTAAAAATGGTAATTGTGAACCTGATCTGCTCCTAGATGGCCTTAAACTGGATTTCCAGTTTTGCCACCAAGACCTTGCTCAAATTAAGTTATCCCACTGCTCAAAAAAA
>PYHW01010255.1:6724066-6738746 GCA_013186435.1 Turdus rufiventris
AGATAAGGATCACTGCCCCCACCCTCAACAGATGGTGATAGAATAGACACCTTTTATCACACTCTGTAACCCAAGACAATTGCCTACACCCGGACCTGCAGCTTATAATCAGGTGCGGCTTATAATCGTGAAATTGTTGTAAGTGCATGGAAGAAAGTGACCCTCTGAACTTAGAAACCACTACAATAAATTACAATGTAAAATAAAGCAAGCACCCAAACCTTTAAAAGGTTAGGAAATCTAAAAACAGCCCATCCATCTGAACCATAACTATTGACAGTATTTTTCACCTATGCAAGACTCTCCTACAGTAATTTAGGTAATATTTTAGTACAAGACCTTGATAGTAAGGTTGTAACTTGTCCTGCATACAAAGAGTATGTAGCCTATGGGTACGCCAGGCAAATTCTCTTAGTTATTTTATAAACTATTATTTCAGGCATTTTCCTACTTCACCTGAAATAAGCTCAGTGCTTTCTTGGGTACTTGAATGCATTTTTATGTGTTTGAAGTAGGTGTAGAAATTCAAATCTCAGTATGCAAGAGTTAATACCATTCACAATATAAGTTGATTCTGATCTGTATATGATTCACCGTGTTGAATTTGTCTTGACTGATTGAATTTCTTTGACTGGCTTAAGGTGAAACAGTGAATGTATAGCACTTTCTAAAATCTGGTCTAAAAGTTGAATGTGTTAAAAAGTCTCTGGAACCTGTGAAAATACTAGCAAACGGGGAAAAAAAGACCATTACAGAGTGAATATGCTTTGTAGCTTGTAATAAACTGTAAATATATTCTGACAAAACACATGCTGTGGAATAGTTCACTCTTGAGACATTCCTGAGAGGATCAAGGCTATATGACTAGAAAATAAGAGCAATGGATAATGGAGAATAATATTTTTTTCGCAAGGTATCTTTGTGTGGACATAATTGGTAGAGTTCTGTAAGATACTTATTACTGTCAGGGCTTGTTTAATAATGCTGAAGTGAGTTTGAAACAAATTTTTTATACCTATGAACACAGGGCTGGCCCCAGGACTAGACGGTGGAATTTGAAGAGAATTAGCCAGATAGTTTCACTGCCCCATAGAAAGGGATCTGTGTAACTGCCATTATGTTGGCTCTGAGAGTGACAAAGCCCAGCTGATCACGAGAAATCCTGCCTCTCTGCCCACTCCTAGGCAGCATTTCAAGTGACAGTTCTTTAAGGAAGGTAGCTATCTTCGCTGTTGTATGTGTTCCCCTCAGTCCTCTCATTTATGTAGCACTCTGCAGCCATAGTTCAAGGTGAAATCCCTGTGTCTGAGGAGTTCATTGCTGCCTCCATTTTTAGATAAGACTCCAGGAAGAAAATGCAGTTTCTTTCATGATTATTCTCTGCTGCTTGTGCTGTATTTATTGTCTTCTTGGGCTGCCCACCTCTCGTCACAGGCAAGGATGGTTCTCTCGTAGCAAAAGGCTCTAAAGGAATTGTAGTCATGACAAAGATATTAATAGCCATATTCTGTAGCCAAAACAGGTGGGAAACCTTCCAATATGGTTTTCAAGGCTCAACAAAAAAGAGCTAATATTATAAAAAATAATAAAAGAAGTTGAATGCTCTGTCTTCTTGAGTAGTTAGAAAACAGCTGCAACAGTCTAGGGTGGTAGGATTTATGAGACACTATTCCTGTAATTCAGAATACATGTTACTGCTATAGCCAAGATTCTTTCTACTTTGTTGGTATTCCCATGAATTTAGATATTGGTGAGTAGAATTGACTGACTTACACATTTACCTTGTCTTCATGGAATAGGAGTTAGCATTCTGCTGCACATGAAAACTATTTGTAGCTAAAATAAATCAGAATGGTGTATTTTGGAAAAGTAAGAATATTTTTATAGACTCTTATTTCTGATCTAATGTTTCAATAAATTACACTTTGTAGGAAAACAGCAATGACCTTTGATAAGTCTGTGTGTTCCTGAGTGGTTCTCTGAGAAAAGTGAGAACATAAATATATTGAATTGTCTTTTACAGTTTCATCTTTTCTTTTGACCATCATAATGGGAATGAGGTTCAAGAGGTCCAAGAAATTAATGCCAGCCGGAATAGTAGCATGCCTGAGGTAAATACATATTGCAGATCTTAATGTAAAGATTTCCCTGGTTTTCAAATAGTTGCTATTTCACACTCGATTCAAGGCAGTATTGGTGGAAGTCACCATCATTCAGCAGCTATACAGCTCAAGTGAAATTAGTTTGGAGGTCACAGTCCTGTTTACAGTGAACAGCTTTTTAATCTTACTTGATTAGATTAGGTATTTAGGTAATATTTAGGTAATAAAAACTGACTTAGCACAGAAGGGAGAGGTCAGCAATTAAATATTAATGCCTATTTGATAAGGCTTTTGGAAAAATCTGGATAAGCCTTAGTACTTTCGAACACATACACATAAAATTAGTTTAATTTCATACAACACAGTCATCTTAAAAAAAAAAGGCCAACACTTTGGTTTAGAAGTGCTCCATTCAAAACTACTGGAAGCACAGAACTGCTGAAAACCAGGACATTTTGACCTGACCAAGAACTTTGGTCAGTATTAATGCAAATTGAAAAAAAAAAAAAATCTGGCTTTTCCAACTGCTTTATTGCTGACTAATTTGGAATTAAATTATGGAGTAAGCTCAAAATTTTTCCCAATGAGTCTGTAATGCAAAAATTTACATTTTACAAGTGTAAATCAGAATCTCCATCTTCTGAAAGAATAGTAACTGTTGTTTTGTTTTTACCAGATTTAATGTAACACCATTCTATTTTACTTCAGTTACATACATGGAGGAAAAAAATCAAAAGCAAATTTTCAACATGCAAAATTTAAAATCAGGATTTACATGGGAAAATGTGGTCCATTGTGGATTGCTTTTCCAGCCTAGGTGGGCTTTGTTTTTCAAGACACTGAGACTGTAGATTTAGACACCTAAAAAGATGGCTTAATAGAGACTCTAGTGTCAGTTATTTATGAATGCACTTATATTTAATGACTTTCACTGATTTTATTAATGACAGCCATATTTATGTTATCTTGTTTTGGGTTTTTTTTCAGCCTTTTGATGATTTTGAGGCTTGTTTTTATGCTGCTGTAGGAGAATTTAGAACGGAATATGACTGCCACACCGATCAAACAGACATATTTTTCATACTTGAAAGACAAGTTTGAACACAAGTCTTATAATGCATTTATATTTTCTGTAGAAGATCTGTACCTGTTATTTGATTATTGACATGTTGCTTGATAATTTCAAAGCTTTTTTAAAAAACTAAAGCAAGGGTTTTGCTGGTATATTTTGATCTACTTTAATTAAGCAGTCTGTTAACTCATGGGATCTTTCTTTGTAAGTTTGATCTCTTTTAGGGGTGCAGAGCACCCCAGGAAATTGAATTACTCTTGCACTGTATCTCTGAAAGAATATCTATAAATACATGTTTATGCTAAAAAAAGGTATGTTGTATTGAAGTATAATTTTGAAGTATAATTTTGTAGTTTCTGAGATTAAATAATCAGCTCTAAATCAAAAAAGTCTTGGGCTTGTACTGTGTTGCACTCGAAAACCAACTTCCTTTCCAACACATGTTCATGTTCCCCTTGTACAAAATACAAGAAATCTGTGTTCAAATAAAATGTGAAATGTTCAAAGCTTATCAGTTTCTTAAGCAGACAAGTGAGCCAGTTCGTCAATGGAAGAATCTGGTGCTCTGCTTTGTACTCAGTAGTGGTTTAAAGCTGTAAATGATCAGTGACATGAGGTTCATCATGCTGCACAGAGAGGTTGCAAGCTCTTAGTACTCTGGAACAGGTTTGCCATTCCAGTCTCACAGAGATTATCTTGCTGAAGTCCCCCCACACCCCGTAAGCACAAGAGACTGTTCAGGGACTGAAGTTGCTTTGATTTAGGTACAAAATAAATATTCCTGGGGTCTCAAAGCTTGGCTAAGACTGTCTCCTGGTGTACAGGGAATATCAGCAAAATCATTAGGAAGCACTATGGGTGTGTGGACTCTTGAAGACAAACAGAAATTTTGCTGCTTTTCATTTTTTTCATAACAAAGGTTGCTTATAAAGTTATCATGTTTACCACCTTTGTGATGGGTCCTAAACCGTAGCACTTGTTTGGAAGAGAGGAATAGCCCAGTGAAATGAGTGCTGTGCTGGGCATGGCAAAGTGCTGCTTCCAGCTACTGAGTTCATTTTAATATAAATCTGTTTGAAACTCAGCAGTGCCCAGGTGATTGGGGCACTTGTGGTTTGTACCTCTGAGATGCCTCTTCTTAGGCACAAGTCAGGAGAGGAGTTAACTTTGCTGAGCAGCAATTCTTCCTGTACACTGGCTGACTGCCTAATCAGTTGGAGTCCTACTGAGGAGAAACAACTAAGTGCAAAGGATGGTTTATAGCAATGTTATTAAAAAACCAGCGATAGTTCCCATGAAATTAGGGTAAAGAATCTCACATAGTAGTGCATGCTTTAAGTACTGTTGAGATAAAACTCACTCTGAAGAGGTAAGCAGCCAGTGCACTTGGCTTTATAACTGTGGGAAGTGACTGCAGAAGGCAAAACCTTACCAAAAAACCACTCAGGGGGCATTTGCCTCACTGACCAGCCAGCCAAGCAGCAAAAAGAAGAGCAAAGGAATAGGCGCTTTCAGTGGATGAAAACCACAGCAGGCCAATTAAACACAAGGACTTTGATCATTCAGGGAAAAAAATCACTCCTAAGAGATTCATGTGGGGATTAGAAGTTTCTTACTTCTGCCCGTAAACTTAAAAGGATAATGAATTTTATTTTTTTTAAAGGTTTTATTCACTTAATTTTTAAGCTGTGAAATACCACAGGGAGACAGTGAACTTTCTAGGAGACCACCTAAAGAACCAATACAGAAGATTTCTAGGCCTGAATTTAAATGACTTCTCAACTTTCACAGTGTGGCTCCTCTCTCCTACAGCTTATAAAAAGGGGGTTGGGGATCATGTGGCTTTTCTACAGTATGCAGGAAGCTACAGTTGAACATTTTACCCTACCAGGCATGCACTGGAATTGAACACACACAAAGTGTCAGCATATTTTATTTCATGTAACTGCTTCATTAAATTCTTCTTTCTGGACTCAACAGGTCCAAATTAGCATTTTACTCTAATTTAAGTGTATTAACAGTGGCCATATGATGCAAGCTACGGAGCACATCTATGCAATTTACACTTACAAGGCAAGCTCTGGTAATATACTACAGCTGGGTTATCTTCATCATCAGATATTGAATATTTTCCTCACAACAGCAACAAATTTTTCATCTGTTGGTGGCTTCCTCTGGCTGCCAGGCTGTAAGAATTTTTTGATTGTTGGAATGTTGCTGATTCTTCCTTTAAAAGCCTATAAGAAGCAACAGTAAAACCAGTGAGATTAAGGAAATTATAATTCCATCCTTTATATCTTAAAGATCAGGTGACTTGGATTTTTACTTGTCAGACATATTAAACAGAAAAAGATAGTAGCTTTTTCTGATCTGTAATGCTGGTGCTATACCTTAGTTTCCCAGATGGGAATGAGAGAAATTAATATTAAAGAGTTAAGATTCATGTAGTAAAAAGTGGAAGAAAAAAAATCCTGGATCTCAATCCCAAAGATGTATTTGAAGAAAAAAAAAAAGAAAGAATGCAAGGACAGGAATACCTCACTGCAAAGCACTGCACAAGTCAAGACATGCAAAACTTAACTGCTCTTTGAATATGATTTCTTAAAAATTTAATTTTGCTGCCAGAAAGTAAAGGACAGGAAGGCAGACACACCAGGCCACAGACTTTCCTTCCAGATGCTGTTGCTGCGTTTGAAGACATGGAAGTAGCAGTAAAGGATCAAATTGGTAGCACTAGAGAGTGCATTGCTGCCAGCTGAGAAGAGCTGGGAAAAACAGAACTTGAGAAAGGTGAGTCCCCAGCAGCTCTGGGGCAAGGCAGTGCATTGAGCGCAGGTTTTTGTAGTCAAACAGACCACAGAAGTGTCAGTACAATGGCTCAAAAGATGCAAACATCCATTAAACCTTTAACAACAGTCAGTGAAATTTGTTTTGTTACCTTCCATATTGACACCAGATGATTACTAACCTGTAGCAGAGGGAATGCAGACAGTATATCAGGCTTACATTCTTCTGCCATTAAAATGGCTTCCAGCAGATGAACATCTGCCCAACTTAGTTTGTTGCCAACAAGATAATCCTGTCCATGATCTTTTAAGGCCTATAAAGTATGAACAAATAAAAAAAAATCAATGGCATGTAACAATTTTATCTAGGTATTTCATTTCAGAAATTTCATTTCAGATTTCAAAAAAAAACAGCAGAGCAAAGCCATGCAAGAACCTATGAAGTTAGAAAGTGATTAA
Organism: Turdus rufiventris; assembly: GCA_013186435.1. Lineage (NCBI taxonomy): Eukaryota > Metazoa > Chordata > Aves > Passeriformes > Turdidae > Turdus > Turdus rufiventris. The sequence continues at coordinate 6,730,486 of PYHW01010255.1, forward strand.
TATCCTTTACACAAAAAAAATTAAATCAGAATTCATGTTTCAGTGTGTGTGACCCCATCTCTCACTCTAGCCTACTGCACCAGGTAGCTGTATACCAAGTCCAGTACCATAAAAAAGACTTAATCACACAAAAGAAACGGGACTCAAGTAATTGGAAAAGGTAGTCAGGCCAGTTTACATGTAAGCACACCTCAAATTTTTAATTAAAAAGTGAATTTCCAGATGTTTCAGCAAAATTTGAGACTGCTGATTGTTGCATCTGCTGCTTGGGGTGATAGCAGGTAAAGAAGGCAGGAAGGGCCTTTGCAGGGGTTTCACAGAGATGTTTATTTCAGCCATGCATGTGCATCATGCATGGTTCAGAGAACAAAGGCAAAGGGGTTCTGAGGGGGTGCAGGTTAAGTACATGGGATGAGCAGAGCAGGGAAGCAGCATCAGAGACCAATTACCGGGGGACATGGGGGTGTCACAAGGGTGGGGTTAAGGCAAAGGGCCAACAGGGAAACAGGGTGGGAGTGACCAGAGACTGAGGGACAGGGAGAGGGGCACTGGGCTGACCCAGGGAATAGAACAGGAGTTGCTTTGGCCAGCTAGAACAGGATTGTTATCAGGAGAAGGCAGTGAGAGGCCTCTCATTTTCCCTAATTGGGAATGCCTTTCAGAGTTTCCACAACTGCTTAGTTTGAAGTAAGTCCAGAATGAGAGAATACAACCTTCCCACCCTTTATCCTGTAAGGAAGGATTCCTCTATGGCAAACTGCTGATGCTAACAACTAGCAGAGGAGTTGGGATGAATGTTGCAGCTTGGTTTCAGAGCAGTTACCAGCTCTGCAGCTACCTTTGTCCTGAAGACTATCACCCTCCTACCAGAAGCAATAGAAAGGCATGTCTGTGTCTAAGCCACACCAAGGCTACTCTTAATGTGCAGTAAGACATCAGTCTGTGACTCTGGAAGCCAACTGCTTCTCCAGGCCTATCTGCCAGTTCTGCCACAGAGGCAGCAATCACGGGCAGAGTCATAGCTGACACTTTCACATAGTTATTTCCTACACTGCTCTAACAAGGTCCACCACACCTTGTTTATCTATACGGAAACTCCCAAACACAGCATGGAATCTGATTGCCTGCAGGGCTTTATATTGCCTTTTGCTGCTCCATCTGGCTGCTGTTTTAAATGAACACTCACAGCTAGGTATGTTTCCTATCAGCTTGCTGAATGAGTAAGACATAGACTGCAAACCCTGATAAGCTGGATCAACAGACATCTTAAACTCCTGATACATGAAGAAAATTATTAATCATTTTAACAAAAATTAACAAGGCTAGAATAATGGAAAATTTCAGCTGCGTCCTTACCATAAGCAAACAAGAATTACTTTAAAGACTCTCCTACATGGAGCATACATGTTAAAACATATCGCAACAGTAGTTAATGCCACCTAGGCATAGGCTTAGAGAATTTTGATGCATTCTTTTATTGTTTAATAACTTAAAATACATATCAAACTTCTAATCTTTGAAAGATTAGTGTGTGTGATCAATATTGCTCAGCACAGCCCTCCATTGGTAAGGCAGTGGATATATATGAATGCTGATTTATAGAAGTGCTAGATTATGTCATTTACACCATTATTTCACAGGACAGCTCTGTGGGTTTTGTTTGTGCAATTTAAGGCTCTAATAAAGTGGGACATGAAATTGCATCAAGTACTGTATTTTTTTGAATAGACGTCAGCTGCCTGGTAACCAAGGCTTCAAGCTGGAAACCCAGCTCAGCTCTGAAACAACACAGCTTTGTACTCTTGGCAGATTTCTGAGGAGACCACTATGCCCTGAAAAAGCGCTGTGAGAAAGTCTATACAGCACAACCACATGTGGCACAAAAGGAAAAGTTACAAACAGGAGCAAACTTGTGAGATGAGCATCACAGCTGGCTCAATTCAAACAGGAAAATTTTAACACAAAAAAAATTAAAATACCCTTACAGGAGAAATAAAGCAACACAGCAAACAGCCAGCTGGTAGAAAATAGGAATTCAGTAACATCCAGGCAATGTTCCAGGGAGACGAAAAGAACAATCCATCTCCTCCTGACCAACTTCTCCCTAGCCAAGAAAGCCTCTCCATGTGCTCTAAGGGGATGGCAAGCATATCAATGTCTTCCCTCACAGCTCAGGCTAACTAGCCAGTAAATAATTGCTTTATGCTTTCTATGCTACATGTATGTGTCTTGAAGAGCCTCTTCGTGCACACCTAAGGATGCCCAAGTAGCAATTCAGAGAATGAAAACCCCAGTCTCTAAGTATAATACATTTAAGCAATGGATTTAAGGAAGATCATAGAATTGGATCATTAGCTGTAAAGTGCAAATAGATTTAACTTTGAATAGCAAGAATAAAGGAGGCTGAGTGGGAGACCTTATTGCTCTCTACAACATCCTGACAGGAGGTTGTAGTAGGGTGGAGGTCAGCCTTTTCTCCCAGGTAACCAGTGACAGGACAAGAGAAAATGGACTCAAGTTGCACCAGGGGACGTTTAGATTAGATCTTAGGACATTTTTTGTCATGTAAATGGTTGTAAAGCACTGGAACAGACTGTACAGGAATTGGTAGACTCACCATCCCTGAAAGTGTTCAAGAAGCATGTGGATATGCCACAGGAGGACACAGTTTAATGGTGAATATGCTGGTGGTGCTGGATTGACAATTAGACTCAATGATTTTTAGAAGGTCTTTTCAACCTTAACAATTCTGTAACACATTACACTTCAGACAATAAGTACTGAAGGCTGGCACAAGTATTGAAATGGTGCATTTAGGCAAAATGCTGGGAGCCATCAGCCATTAAGCTAGGTTGGAAAAGAAAGACAGCAAAGAGACCCAGTACTGAAACCAGCCAAAAATTATTTTGTGCCCCTCTTTTCCCGTTGTTGGATACAGGCTCCATGACAGAGTTGCACTTTCACTTGCCTTCTGGAAAATACATTTGTGGGGACAGGGGAGTGGGGTAGGAAGGGGAGCCTGGAACTCATTGTCTTTGTGAACAACTGGTGATTCATCACTTACCTTTTCATAAACAGGAAAGTACCTGGTTGTAGCTCGTTCAATGATTAAGGCAAGATTCTTTTCTTTTGTATCAGCTGGTTGAAAAGGGAGATACATGATCATTCCCATTAGGTCTGTAGTTCCCTCCACGTACATATCAATCCTGCAATAAATGTTTTTGTTCCACATATATCATTCAAAATTTCCATTTTGGTTATTTTCCTGAAATACAATGCTGAAGTGATCACTGAGTAAAATGTTTATTAGTGAAAGTAACCTAAGACACTGGTTTATTTTCTTGGTTCTTCCACTTTTGAGAAAGCTTCCAGTTTTTTTTCAAAGCACAAACTGTAAAACAGGCTCACAGTGTATGTAATAAGCAAGATAAAAGGCTGCAATTAATGTATTTGAAGTGGAATTCATGCTTCTATTAATTTATGCTGTGGAAGACTGCATATGCAAACCGCTCTAAGAAAAAAAAAATCGTTTTGAGGTCTAATAATGAGAGGATGCTGGCTACCAATTGCCAGCCCATAATAATCTCCACAATCTCTGGAGTTGCCCTTCCAGTCTCACAAAATAAACCCTTTACAGTAACTGACAGTCTGTCAGGTATACTCACCTTTACCTGCAGATACTTCACAGCAACATTTTTTCTGTAAACAGTAACAGTCATGGAGGAGTGTTAGTAAGTGCTACACTGTTACCATACCAGGCTCTCTCCTTCAGGTCCTTCCCATAGAGGTTGTATTTCCCTGCAATATAGCTGAGGATGGCTCTGGTCTGCACCATCCTCATCCCATCCATCTCCACCATGGGCACCTGCTGAAACAGCAGGACTCCATCTAGGGAAGAAAAAGGAGCAAGCTACTCAGACTGCTGAAGTACTACACTGAAAATAAGGAAGAGACCTGGTAAGAGACCAAGACATTTCCCATTCTCAGGGATGAAAGCATACACAAGCAAACAGGTCACATCATATTGCAGGTCTTTAAAAAAATACCTCCTGTTGTTCTTTTGTTATATATGTGTGAATCTATGTTTAGGGAACAGTTTACAGACTCACCACTGCGCAATTTTTCTAAGTCTTCTTTCGTTTCTATGAATTCTTCTTCAAACTGAAAAGCAGCAATAGAAAACAACACTGTCATTCCGAAGACAGTGGAAAAGTGGAAGGAAGTTTGGCAGTTAGAGTCCACCTCTCCACACCACTCTCCATACTTTTCTCATTGTGTTCACCCTGTCGAGGAATCCAATTCAGTTCCAGTAGCTGAGTGAGCTGAGTTCCAGCTGCTCGTGGAGCTCTGGGAGCCCAAGCAAGAGCTGGGAACTGCCTTCCTTTGCACAACAAAGGGCACAGGGACCTGTGGCACTGGCCAGGTGAGACACAGCAGGAGCCCAAACCTTCACTTAGACTGTGAAGGTGTAAAAGACCTGGGGTTTCCTTTACTCCAGGTCCCTTCCTGGAGCTTGCTTGACTTGTTACTCTGTTGTTGCACCACAATTAAATTATTTTAAGGGCCGATAGAAAGGCTCCTGGATGGTCAGACAGGAAAGTTTTAATAGACCCTCTACTTCATCTCTGCTCCAGCAAATAACCCAAGACTTTGGTGGTCCCAACCCCACAGGGCGGTACACTCTAGAAAGAATGTCCTCATTCTAAAGACCAGGGTCACCTGTATCAACCATAAATGGATACTAAATCACTCACTTAAAAAACAGGTGATGCCACATAAAATATTGAAAAACTTCTTGTACATTACGCCTCTCTTACATGGTATTTATCTGCCTCTTTAATCCACTGGATTTTTTATGTTTTTTTTGAATGAGGACATTTGAATGAGGACAACATCTTGGTTTCCTCAGCACTCGTGCTCTGCAAATGCTCTGTCAGCACCATTCCCGAGTAAGCACCATTTTAAAAAGCCTTTTATTTTCAACAGAGTATAAATAGTTTCAAAAAAACATATTCAAATAAAAACTTAATGTGGAAATTAAGATGTCTTACTATGGCCTTCATCTGATCTGAATCTGGATAGATCCCCTAACAGTGCCTTTGGGACAGATCTGCTGATTTATTCTACTCTGGCCCTGACCCAAGGAACAAAAGGCACTTTGTTTGGAGAGAATGTTCAAAAGTTTTCATGTGCTATGCATGGTGTTTCAGTGGAGAAGACTCATGAGATACAGGGAAGTTACAAGCATTGAGAAAAGAAATCACAGTTTTGTCTGTAGTTTACAATTTCAGCTTAAAATATGTTTCAAAAATGACACCCATCAATTCTTTTTGTATGTTAAAATCTCTTTACTGTGCAACTACTGCTCAATGAATACATGAAATACAACTCAGTGTCTCACTCAGTCTAAGCATTCTGCATAATAATATGTGATGATGTGTATATGTCTTAGCACAGATAGAAGGGGAAGCCCTTCTAGAGAATACCTATTTTAATCATAAATCACTTTATTAATAAAAAAGTACAAACCTCAACCCCAGCTGCTGCTAACAGCCATCGGATTGACTCCATCTTCCCCCTTCCCTTGGTGTAGTGCAGCTTGGGTTTCCCTGCCATGATTTCAGAGTTCTTGTTTCCTAATAAAATCAAGATGATGTTCTTATAGGAAGCATGCTTTAAAACTAGCATTTTGAATGCCCCACTCCAAACTACTAAATATAGAAGAACAATCAAGTCCTACACACTTGTGCTTGATGCAACCAAATATCCTGTGGATTAATGTAATAAAAGAAGAACTGCACAGCACCAGAATATGCAGCCATTCAACCATATCATGACAATAAGCATCTCCTAAATAACATATTATTGTAGTATTCAGATCCCTGCGCTCCTGTGTCTTTCCAAATATGCTTTTAAAAGCATAGGCCTACTGTGTTCCTTATTTAGCTAGTTCTGCCACAGTCAAACTGTAACAGAGATTTATATTCTATCTGCCCTGAAAACTTAACTTTAAAATCAGAAACCAAATGGATGGGAGTGACCTCTGTTGGGCAAATAAGGCCTAGGCAATGCCCCTGGCAGCAGGGGCCACAAGTCAGCCCATCAGATGATGGCATTGGGATGAAACACTTTGTCCTTTCAAATTTCTCTACCATGTGCAGTCACATGCCACTGTAAGACATTGGCAGCTGATGTGAGCTTCCCTGATGTTGGAAACAAAGCTAACACTGTACTCTTATCACTAATGGGTCACAGAAGAATGAAGCAAATTTCATAAGAGGACAGAGGCACAGACTAACAGAATGCTTCATTGTTAAGCCAAAGTTTTATCTGTTCACTGGCAGGCTTATTTATGCTTGCATAGATTTCACAATACATAGCTGAACCACAGAGTAAAAATTTTGGTCATAATCCCAAGGCATCAATAAAGAAGCACAAACAGCACAACAGTGACAGGGAAGACTTGGCCCTGTCCACTGAAGTCCTTTGTATTGGGTGCTATCTTCCACAAGCTCTACAGCACAACTATCACTCTATTAGGAACCGGACTCACAGGAGAAAGGTGCCCCCATCCAAAATGCAGCTCTTCCAAACTACTGCTCAGCTTCCACCTAGCCCTGGCAGTGTCTGTATCCCCAGACACCTTGTCTCTTGTAGCAAAGTTTTCCTGATACAAAAAGATGTGCTTGTCAACAGATTATGTCTTGAGCGGAGCTGGCATGTAATCTAGCACTGCTGGATGCCTAGCTAGATTCCTGATGCCTGAACAGCCACAAGGCACTCAGAGAAGTGACTTGGCACAGCTTCCTTACCAGGTCCTTACACTTAAGACCATGACCTGTGCTTCATTTCTATTTCCTGTATGACTTACTCTATACAAGTGAAAGAGCTCCTGATCTTCTATAGTTAAAAAATACTTAATTCCCTGATGTTCAGAAAGTAGGTGCTGGTCTCAACTTCATCAGAGAGGAGAACTGCACTTAAAGCCTCACAGACTGGGCAAATACTTTAACCTCCAGCATGTGTGATCAAGGCTGATAAACACACTGTAAGGACAGGCTAGCATAAGCACGAAGAGCAAACATCCTTAACCTCTCCACAAAGGAGAGCTGGAGCTGATAAAATTCAGCCCACCCAAAGCCCTGATTGCCAGTCTCAACTCAGTGCTCCACTCAAAACAGCCGGGAGTATCTTCCAGCAAATGCACTGCTAAAGGTCTTTCTCTGAGGTTTAGGCTGAACACTTACATAGGGCAGCAAACTATTTTGGTGACCCTGTTATGGCTCTGTAATGAATATCCCTTTGTAAAATAGTGAGTAGTGACAAAAGAGTTGCAAAATTGGTAAATTGTCTCTCTTGAACAGCAATAATGGATCTGAAAATTAATCATAAACTTTCTTGATGTTTTAGTGCATCAGACCTTCCTTGGACCACAAGCACACAGGTGTCAAGAGTGGCAGCTACTGCTGTGATTACTGTATTAAAACCTCCCCACACTGTTTTGTCGAAAACAATTTAGGCACCAGGCTTTCAGTGAGAAACAAGTAAACAATTTTAGCAGCAAACTCATAATCTGATCCGGGATCTTAAACTTTCTTTCGTAATTCGATATGGGCCCCACCCGTCCCGCAAGGGGAAGCTGCACAGCACAGCCCCACAGCAGAGCGCTGCACCGCCCGGCTCGGCCTGAGCACCGTCCCCAGGCTGCAGCTGCTCACCGGGGCTCGGGCCAAGCCTGGATTCGGAAAGCTTCGTTCCACAGCCCGAGCCAGGAGGAGTGTCTGGACGAGGGGAAAGGCAAAGTACTCCCGGAGATTGTAAAACTTGCACTCCAAAGAGCAGTTCCTCCTCAGCTCCCCTCCCATCCTACCCAGAGCCAAACACAGAACCCCTCCGTGTCCACCCAGCCGCCCGTCTTGGTCCCTGCTGCAGGAGAGAGACTGGGGAAAAACCGCTGCAACCCCCCTGGAGCAGCAGGGCAAGACCTTCCTCGAGAGCCAGCCGGTCGGTCATGCACCTCGCCCTTTGCCCTCCGGACAGGAGCCCTGATCCCTGCAAAAACCACTGCACCGGGCTGGCACCGCCCGCCGCCGCCGCCACCCCTGCCCGCCGCCGCAGTACCGTCTGCCCGGGCCGCTCCGCCGCCCCAGCACCGACAGGACACCGACAGGACACCGACAGGACACCGACACAGCACCGACGCGGCACGCAACTCCTCACACAGCGCCCGGCCCCCTCACACAGATCCCGGCCCCCTCACA
>PYHW01010256.1:12522-26242 GCA_013186435.1 Turdus rufiventris
CCCTAATAGGCCCATTCACTATAATCTTACTAACCCTAATCTTCGGGCCTTGCATATTAAACAAATTGGTGCTATTCGTTAAGAAGCGTCTGGAAGCGATTAATATTATGTTTGTCGAACGTCGACAATTACTTTGAGGCATTCCTGTTACTAACACATTTACGATACTATACTAATCTTACTAACCCATGAAATTTTATAACACTTACATTTTATATAATTTTACTAATCATGAGGGATAGGGGAAATGTGGAGAATAGGGACATGCGTGCGGAAGAAATCGAGATGTACGGTCAGTCAGATTCCTCCCCACCCTTGCAGTCAGACCTTTGCCCTCACCTGGCCGCACCCAGCCGGACGTGTGCTGAAGGAAATGACACTGACTGCCCAAGCTATAAAAACCCTTGTGACCCCTCAATAAACGCCATTTGCCGTCCACCACGTTGGTGTCTGTGAGCAGATGGACCCAGTGACCCTGGGGTGGGTCACCGTGCCGGTTCCTGAACCAGGTCGCCACACCGAGTAAGGCAACAGATTACCTAGGGATATCAGGGTTTACAGGGTTGGATTGTCTCATCTGGGAGAATCACTATTCCATACATCACACACAAATTCAACAGCTAGTGTGAGAGTATAAGTTTGGTTTACCTGAACAATTGGAAATTACTCCAGAGAAGTGGCTTACTGCCGTTGAGAATAAGGAAAAACAATGACTTCCCAAATATTATGGTATTTACTGGGAATTGTTTCTAGTGCTCAAACCTTGCCTGTTAATCAACCAAAAGTAAATATCTGGGCAACCTTAGCAAATGCTACAGGACATGATACATTGTGTTTGGCCACTGCATCCCCTGATTATCCCTTTTCAACTTGCCTTGTTGCTCTGCCCCTAGACGATTGGCCTTGCCTGCCTCAGGCAAATAGAGTATTGCAAAACAGAAATCATGCTGACACCTGGGATCAATGGACTCTTATCTTTCCCTGGCATCCCTTGAGCCACAGGAATTAGAACTTCTGGGCTCAGTGAAAATGGATTTTTGTGTGAGGTTTAATTACTCGGGTTAAAAACAGTCTAAGTCATGGGATGTCTCCCCTTACCACCCTGTGTATAGAAATGCGAGTGTTTCGTGTAATTATACATCTGGGATAATTTCTTGCTCCAGCAATGCTCATTTACTTTTACCTACTGGAGTGTTTTTAGTCTGCAGGGACAGGGCCTGGCCTACAATCCCATCGCATATTAAAGGAGGACCATGAAGCCTTGGGCCATTATCCCTTTCAACCCCAAACACATCCATGATTTTTCAACATAACTATCCCTCTAGAATTAAGACAACCTTACAGTAATTTCATGACCATAAGGAGCACCGGACTATAAGGCGCACTTTTTTTTTGCAGTGAGGAGCCGCGTTGCGTGCAACAAAATAACGAATTAGTAACGGAATCCCGCGATCGTGGAGTTTACTGTCAGGTGCTCAATTTGCAAACATTTTTCACAGATTGGCGTAGGCTTTCAAAGGCAGCCCCAGGAGCCCTCCCCGTGCAGTGGGCCCTGGCACTCCTGCCCACCCCTGGTACTGGCTGGTGCGGCTGGCCACAGCTGCAGGGCCACCTCCCCCTCACAGCTCCGTTGTGCCACCATGCTGTTCCCCCTCGTGGATCTGCAGAGCCGCCCTTCTGCCTGTCCCTTGCTCGGCTCGGCACTGCTACTGTGCTGTTCCCCCTCGCGGCTCCGCGGAGCCGTCATGCTGTTCCCTCACTCGGCTCAGCGCTCCAACCATCCCGCCTGTCCGTTGCTTGGCTCGGCACTGCTGCTGTGCCACCTGTACCCCGCGGTTTGGCGCTGCCACCATGCCATTCCCCCTCGCGGCTCTGTGGTGCCGCCATGCTGTTCCCCCTCGCGGCACGGGGCTCTTATGGCACAGGGCTCCCATGGCTCGGGGGGGCACGGGGCTCCAGCAGCACCAGGGTTGTGGTGGCTCGGAGTGGCCGTGTTTTCGCGGTGGCTCGGAGTGGCCGAGGTTTTGCCCCAGCACTCCGGCAGCCCCATGCAGCTCTGGGACCCCTGTGCCCCGCTGGCGCTGTGGGAGCCCTGCGCCCCCGAGGGCTTTTCCCCCGTGCCGCCACTGCCCCGATGCCACTGGCTTTCTCCCCCCCCCGCCCGGGCTGCGCCGCCGGGCTTTCCCCCCTTCCTGCCCGGGCTGCCCCGATGCCGCCGTGCTCGCCCCGGCCTGGCGCTGGCCCGATGCCACCACTGGGCGGGCTCTGCTTGGCTCGGGACTGTTGCGGGTTCGCACTTCTGGGTTGGCAAATTTTGCAACTTTGTACATTGTATAAGGCGCACCGGACTATGAGGCGCACTTCCGGGCCCGGGGGAAAATTTTAGTCAAAAGACTGCGCCTTATAGTCGTGAAATTACTGTACATGCTTTTAACAAAGATTTTGATGACCAGCTTGATTTTTGGTCTAAGGGACTGCAATGGGCAACATCATTTTTCACCCCTGGTATAGCAGCAGGAAAAGCCTTAGGTTTACTTAACAAATTAGGCTGTTGGCTAGCTAAATAAACTAATGTTACATCCTTAGCATTAATAGGACTTTTCACTGATGTTGATTCTATTAGACGTGCTACTCTGAAATATAGAACAGCAAGAGATGTTTTGCTTTTAGCACAGGGACATGGGTGTGACAAATTAGATGGAATGTCTTGCCTTAACCTTTCTGACCACTCCCAGTCCATCTATGCCAGCATTCAAGACCTGAAAGATGTGAATAAACTTCAGGTAGATAATGAGCATGACTGACTGAATCAGCTCCTGGGGGATTGGAGACTCACTGACTGGGTTAAGAATTTAGATAAAGTAGGTTTGTATGTATTCGGCATCATATGCGCTCTAGTAGTTATTCCTTGTATTTTGCAGTGTGTTAGATATTTAATAGCCAAATCGCTTAAGAGTGTATTTTTAGTTGAAAGGAACAGGGGAGATGTGGATATGGGTAATGCAAATGAGACTGATAGTATTGCAGATTTAATCAGCATATGCAGCCTGTTAATGAGGATGCCCTGGCAAGAGCAAACAGAGCTCTGACTGCAAGATGATTGAATCAAGTCTGGCTGATGGGGAAATAAGATTTTACTACACAGAAATGTAAAGTTTGTCTATGTGATGTTTAACTAGATGATTGTAGTAAAATATTACTAGCTTTCCTGAAATGGTATATAAGCACATGTAGTGCTCAGTAAAGTTGGATTCTGATCATCATTCAATGTTCCCGTCTCTCTCTCTCATCATGCTAATATTAGTATAGGACATATTGGGGATTGGGGGTGTTTTACTCTTCCTCCTCTGTGGAGAATTTTTCCCCATTATCATGCTAAGGAAGTTGGCCAGGCGGCTCCCCCAGCTTTTGATTGGGTGGGGGCTGTCTCCCTCCCTCAATCGCTGGCAGGGTTTGGGGGTCTGAGAGACTGGTCGTTTTTTTTTCCTTGGGACAGATGCCATCCGAAATGCGGAGAAGTGAGGTTCTCCACAGTCAGATTTGCCCTGCACCCTGCTCTGCTACAGCCTCCTGCCTCTGAGAACACCACTGAGCACTGTGATCCAAACGGTGAGCAGGGAGCCTTCCTTCACCCTTCTCCCACCTAGGACACGGCCCTGCCTCTGCTGCCTCCACCTCCCTGCTTCCACCTGCTGCCGCCACGGCTGCGAGGGCCCTGCCCTGGTCCCCACCGGGACCGTGCAGAGGAAAAGAGTGTCTGGGACTGGAACTGAGATTTTTGTTCTGTTTTGTCCCTGATTTTCATAGCTGATGTTGTTCTTGTTTTTCTTGTAGATATATCAGTAAAGAACTGTTATTCCTAAAACCATACCTTTTCCTGAGAGCCCCTTAATTTCCAAATTATAATAAATTTGAGGGAGGGGATTTTCACTCTCCATTTCAGGAGGAGCTCCTGCCTTTTTCTTGGCAGTGCCTGTCCTCCAAACCAGGACACTCTGGCAGCAGAGTATTTGAGAAAACAATGGGTTGGCTGGGCCAAGGTAAAAGGAGGATGGGGAGCAGCTTCTAGGTCCCTCGCTCTGCAGCTTCAGAGGGGGACGTTCTGTGTCATTGCTTGGGGTAAGGAATCTGCCATAACCCAGCACAGAGTAGCTGCTTCTTCTTCTTGTTCTTCTTCATCTTCTACTTTTTTTTCTTTATATTGTTCATCTTCTTCTTGTTCTTCTCCTTGTTCTTCTGTTTTTTCTTGTTTTTCTTGTTCTTCTTGTTCTTCTTTTTTTTCTTCCTCTTCTTGTTCTTCATGTTCTTCTTGTACTTCTCGTTCTTGTTCTTGTTCTACTTGTTCTTCTTTCTCTTCCATTTGTTGCTCTTCTTTAGGTTCCTCTTCTTCTTGTTGTTCTGCTTTTTCGTCTTCTTTTTCTTTTTGTTCTTCCTGTTCCCATTCTTGTTCCCGTTCTTCTTCTTCTTGTACTTCTTTTCATGTTTCTTGGTCTTGTTGTCCTTAATTTTCTTGTTCTTCTTGTTCTTGCTCGTTCCTGTTCTTGTTCTTTTTCTACTTTTTCTTCTTCTCGTACTTCTTCTTCTTGTTCTTCTTCTTCTTTTCTTTTTATTATTCTTCTTGTTTTTCTTCTTGTACTTCTTGTTCTTTTTCTTGTTCCTGTTCTTCATGTTCTTCTTGTTTTCATTTTTCTTGTTCTTCTTGCTCTTGTTCTTGTATGTTTTCTTTTTGTTCTTCTTGGTCTTCTTGTTCTGCATTTTCTTCTTCTTGTTCTTCTTCTTCTTGTTCTTCCTCTACTTGTTCCTCTTGTTCTACTTGTTCTTCTTCTTGTCCTTGTTGTTCCTTTTATTCTTTAACTTCTTGTTCTTCTTCTACTTTTTCTTCTTGTTGTTCTTTTTTTTTCTTCTTGTTCTTCTTATTCTTAACTTCTTGCTCTTCTTGCTCTTGTTCTTCTTTTTCCTGTTCATGTCTGTCCACGTTTAGTGCAAATTTGGGAGAAGGCCTCCAATGGGCTCCCCCCAGGAAGCAAACTCAAGTGGCCCCTCCCCCACCTGGTTTGGGAAGAAATTTCTTCCAAGAGAAGTGGAAAAAAACTTTTTATTCAACAGGTAAAGCACTGCCCAGCTCAAAAAAAACCAAAAAAACCCCAAAAAAAACCCCCAAAAAAACCAAACAAAAAAAACCCCACCCAACACTGAACAATGAAACCTCTTGCTGCTCTGAAGAGATGACAAATTCAGAAAGTCTCTCTCCTGGGGGTGGTAGCTCAGCTCCCACTGTTATCAGTCCCTCCAGTGCTGGAAAATGCCACTGCCCAGACCAGGCCCTGGTAGCCCACAGGTGCAAACTCCTGGTGCTTCCCCGGCTCCCCAGTCCAGAGCAGGTTCAAATAATTCCAGGAAAAAAAGGAAGTAAAGCTTTCCAGGGAACTTCTCTGCTTCATTCAGTCAAAAACTAACTAAAAGAAAAGGAGAGCTGTCCACCACGGCAACCGTCCAAGAGACAAAGCGATGGCTCTCCTATCTCTATGTTTTGAAAAACAACCACCTCAGACATTCCACCGTTTCTCCTTCCTCCCCCTTTCACTCTCAAAGCCAGCATTAAAGGTGCCAAAATTATTTCTGGGTTACACAGACAAATGGGGATATGATTCAACATGACAAAGTCACTCTAGGACATTCCACCCCTTATCCCTATAATGTGAACTCTTTACCAAAACTAATGTATATTCTAACTCTGTAGACACATACATTATGCATACACATATAGTTATGCATACATAACCATCCAGTGGTCAGCACGTAGCGCTTGCCTTCACAGCCGTTGGTGCATGATAGTGGATATGGTACACCCACTCAATGTCGTGTTCTCTAGCCCAGGTGCTTATAAGGTTGTTCTTGAAATGAGTCCCGTTGTCTGACTATTGTCTCAGGGGTACCATGCCTCCAAAGGACTTGTTTTTCAAGGCCCAAGATGGTGTTTGGAGAAGTGGCATGAGGCACAGGGTAGGTCTCCAACGATCCAGTGGTGGCTTCTACCATTGTGAGCACATAGCACTTACCTTGGCATGCCTGGGGCAGTGTGATGTAATCAATCTGCCAGGTCTCCCCATAATTATATTTCGACCACCACCCCCCCATACCTGAGGGGCTTCACCCGCTTGGCTTGCTTGATGGCAGCACACATGTCACAGTCATGAATAACCTGAGAAATACTGCCCATGGTTAGATCCATCACTATGGTTAGATCCATCACTTGGTCTTGCGCCCACTTATAGGTGGCGTCTCTACCCTCATGACCTAAGGCATCATGGGCCCATTGGGCTGGGAACAACTCTCGCTTGTATTGCCAATCTAAGTCTATCTTTCACACCTCTATCTTTGCAGCCTGATCTAACTGCTTATTATTTTGGTGCTCCTCATTAGCTTTACTCTTGGTGACATGGGAATCTACATGGTGGACTTTGACAGATAGTCTCCCTACCCTGGTAGCGATGTCTTTCCACTCTTCAGCAGCCCAGATTGGTTTTCCTCTCCGCTGCCAATTAGCCTCTTTCCACCTCTCCAGCCATCCCCACAGAGCATTGGCTACCATCCATGAATCAATATAGAGGTAGAGCTTTGGACACTTCTCTCTTTCGGCGATGTCCACGGCCAGTTGAACAGTTTTGAGTTCAGCAAGTTGACTTGATCCACCTTCTCCTTCAGTGGCATCTGCAACCTGTCATGTGGGGCTCCATACAGCTGCTTTTCACTTCCGGTTCATCCCTACAATGTGGTAAGAACCATCAGTAAAAGGAGCGTAGCATGATTCTCCTACTGGCAGTTGGTTGTATGGTGGAGCTTCTTCAGCACATCTCACTTGCTCTTGTTCTTCTTCATCTCTGACACCAAAATTTTCACCTTCAGGACAATTTGCACTTACCTCCAAAATTCCAGGGCGATTCAGTTTACCAATAGGGGTGTGCTGTGTGATAAGAGCAATCCACTTGCTCCACATGGCATTGGTGGCATGGTGGCTGTAGGGAACCTTTGCTTTGAACAACCACTCCAGTTCTGCTAGTCGGGGTGCCAGGAGGAGTTGTGCTTCCATTCCAATCACCTCTGAGGCAGCTTGGACTCCTTCATAGGCTGCTAAAATTTCTTTTTCTGTTGGAGTATAGTTGGCTTTAGACCATCTGTATCTCCAACTCCAAAATCCTAGTGGTTGGCCTTGAGTGTCCCCAGGCACCTTCTGCCAAAGGCTCCAGGATAGACCATAGATCCTGGTTGCAGAGCAGAGGACGTTCTTCACCTCTGGTCCCATCCTGCCTGGGCCAAGGGCTACCACATGAGTGATCTCCTGCTTGATCTGGGCTAAGACTTACTGCTGCTCAGCGCCCCACTGGAAATCATTCTTCCTGCAGGTGACCTGGTAAAGAGGGCTCACGATCCGACTGTACTCAGGAATATGCATCCTCCAAAAGCCTATGACACCTAGGAAAGCTTGTGCTTCCTTCTTGCTGATTGGTGGAGACATTACTGTAATCTTGTTGATGACATTGGTAGGAATCTGACGCTGTCCATCTTGCCACTTTATTCCCAGAAAGTGGATCTCATGAGCTGGTCCCTTAACTTTGCTCTTCTTGATGGCAAAACCAGCTTCCAAGAGAATCTGGATTATTTTCTCTCCTTTTTTGAACATTTCTGCTGCTGTGTTTCCCCACACAATGATATCATCAATATACTGCAGATGTTCTGGTGCCTCACCCTTTTCTAGTGCAGCCTGGATCAGTCCATGGCAGGTGGTAGGACTGTGTTTCCACCCCTGGGGCAGTCGGTTCCAGGTGTACTGCACGCCCCTCCAGGTGAAAGTAAACTGAGGCCTGAATTTTGCTGCCAGAGGAATGGTGAAAAATGCATTGGCAATGTCGACAGTGGCATACCACTTTTCTGCCTTGGACTCCAGCTCATACTGGAGCTCTAACATGTCCGGCACGGCAGCACTCAGTGGTGGAGTCACTTCATTCAAAGCACGATAGTCCACAGTCAATCTCCATTCTCCTTCAGATTTACGCACAGGCCAAATGGGGCTGTTGAAGTATGCCTGGGTTTTACTGACCCACACTTGGCTCTCCAGCTCATGAATCATCTTAAGAATGGGAATCACAGCATCTCAATTTGTTCTGTATTGTCGGTGGTGCAGTGTCGAAGTGGCAATTGGTACTTGCGGTGCTTCCCCCTTCAGAACTCCTACTGTAGATGGGTTCTCTGACAGTCCAGGCAAGGTTTTCAATTGTATGACACCCTATATCTCTAAAGTTGCTATTCCAAATGCCCACCTGAGTCCCTTTGGGTCTTTGAAATACCCACATTGGAGGAAGTATATGCCCAAAATGCATGGGGCCTCTGGGTCAGTCACAATAGGGTGTTTCGTCTTCTTCGTCTTTTTCATCTTCTTCTTCTTCTTCTTCATTTTCTTCATTTTCTTCATCTTCTTCTTGTTCATCTTCTTCCTCTTCTACTTCTTCTTCTTGATCTTCTTGTTCATCTTCTTCTTCTTCTTCATCTTCTTCTTCTTCTTCCTCTTGTTTTCCTGTTCTCCTTGCTGTCCTTGTTCTTTTTCTTCCTGTTGTTCTTGTTCTTGTTTGTCTTATTCGTGTTCCTCTTCTTCTTATTGTTCTTATTCTTTTTGTTCTTATTCTTTTTCCTCTTCTTGTTATTATTGTTCTTTTTCCCTTTCTTCTACTTCTTCTTCATGTACTTCTTGTTTTTGTTCTTGTAGTTTTCTTTCTTCTTGTTCTTTTTTTCCCCTTGTTCTTCTTGTTCTACTTCTTCTACTTCTTCTTACTCTCATTCTTCTTGTTCTTCTTTTTCTTCATTATTCGTCTTTTTCTTCCCCTATTCTTCTTTTTCTTCTCTTTGTTTTTCCTGCTCTTCCTATTTCTGTTCTTTTTTTTAGCTTCTTGTTCTTCTTGGTCTTCTTCTTTATCTTCTTCTTCCTCTTCTGTGCTTTCTGGTTCTTCTACATGTTTGTATTTTTCTTGTTCTTCTTGGTCTGGTTATTCTTGTTCTTCTTGTTCTAAATTTTGTTGGTGTCTTTATTCTTCCTGTTCTTATACTTCTGGTTCTTCTTGTTTCATGTTCTTTTTGTTCTTCTTTTTCTTATCCTTGTTCTTATTTTCACCCTTCTTCTGCTTCATCTTCTTCTTCCTCCACTTCTTCTTGTCCTTGTACTTCTTTTCCTGCTTCTTCCTCTTGTTCTTCTTGTCCTTCCTTTTCTTTTTCTTCTTGTACTTCTTCTTTTTCTTCATCTTCTTCTTCTTCATCATCTTCTTCTTCCTCTTGTTTCCTGTTCTCCTTGTTGTCCTTCTTGTTCGTTGTTTTTCTTCTTGTTGTTCTTCTTGTTCTTTTTCTTGTTCTTGTTCTTGTTTGTCTTATTTGTGTTCCTCTTGTTCTTATTGTTCTTATTCTTCCTGTTCTTCTTATTTTTCCTCTTCTTCTTGTTATTATTGTTGTTCTTTTTCCCTTTCTTCTACTTCTTCTTCATGTACTTCTGCTTGGTTTTGTTCTTGTAGTTTTGTTTCTTCTTTTTCTTTTTTTTCTTGGTCTTGTTCTACTTCTTGTTCTTCTTCCTCTCGTTCTTTTTGTTCTTCTTTTTCTTCTTTTTCTTCTCCTTGTTTTTCCTGTTCTTCCTATTCCTGTTCTTTTTTTTCCTTCTTCTTGTTGTTCTTGTTCTTCTTCTTCCTATTGTTCTTCCTATTCTGCACTTTCTGGTTCTTCTACATGTTTGTAATTTTCTTGTACTTCTTGGTCTGGTTATTCTTGTTCTTCTTGTTCTAAATTTTTTCGTGTCTTTATTGTTCTTCTTGTTCTTTTACTTCTGGTCCTTCTTGTTTTGTTCATGTTCTTTTAATTCTTCTTCTTTTTCTTATTCTTGTTCTTATTTTTGTTCTTCTGCTTCATCTTCTTCTTCTTCCTCCACTTGTTCTTGTCCTTGTACTTCTCCTTTTCTTGCTTCTTCCTCTTGTTCTTCTTGTCCTTCCTTTTTTTTCTTCTTGTACTTCTCCTTCTTCTCATTATTCTTGTTCTTCTTCTTGTTCTTCTTCTTCCCCTTCAACTTCTTGTTCTTCCTGTTTTTGTTCTTATTGTTCTTCTTATCCTTCTTGTTGTTTGTGTTCTTCCTGTTCTTCTTTTTGTTATTCTGGTTCTTCTCCTTTTTCTGCTTCTTCTTCTTGTTTTCCTTCTTCTTTTTATTTTACTTCTTGTTCGTGTCATTCTTGTTCTTCTTGTTCTTCTTCTTAGTCTTCTTATTATTCTTATTGTTCTTATTATTCTTATTATTCTTTTTATTTGTCTTCTTCTTCTTCTTGTTCATCTTATTCTTGTTATTGTCCTTTTCCTCCTTCTTCTTCTTCTTCTTTTGTTTACTTCTTCTCCTTGATTTTGTTGTTCTTGTTCTTGTGTTATGATACAACACCCCAAGGCCTGGCCCCGCTCCCTAAATACTCTGCAGAGCTGGCCTGGGGTGCTATCATGTAGAACAGATGAGATATTAGAGGCTCTTTATCCCAGGGATAATATTCAGTTTATTTCTTTGGCTTCCATGGGGGCAGAGCAGGGAACAAAGAGCATGAGACAAAGGGGTTCGGGGTTTTTCTATGGGTCAGGAAAGGGGAGGGGAAAATCTTGGCTTCTTTCCAATAAGATTTCAGATGGTCAGTCCATAGGTTTTTCAGGGGTTACGGGGTTACAGTGACATACTATCTTAAGGCATCAGGGTATAGGGTTACAACAGTGTTATTCTTCTTGTTCTTGTTCTTCCTGTTCTTTATCTTTTTTTCCTTCTTCATTGTTTTTGACCGACTTGTTCTTCTTGTTATACTTCTTGTTCTTTTTCTTGTTCTCATTTTTCTAGTTCTTCGTCTTCTTCTTGTGTGGAGAATAGGGATATGCGTGCAGAAGACAGCGGGCTGTACGGGTAGAGAAGGGCTCCTTCCCTCTGCAGTCGAAGCTGAGTGCCCCCTGCTCGGCATCCGGCCGTGCCCAGCCGGATGTGAGCAGAAGGAAACGATGCTGACTGCCCAAATTATAAAAACCCCTGTAACCCCCGAATAAACGCCATTTGCTGTCCACCACGTTGGTGTCTGTGAGCAGATGGACCCAGTGACCCTGGGGTGGGTCACCGTGCCGGTTCCTGAACCAGGTCTCCGTGCCGAGTAAGGCAACATTCTTGTTTATCTTTTTCTTCTAATTGGTCTCCTTGTTCTTCTGAATCTTCTTTTTCTTCTTGTTTTTGATCTACGTGTTCTGCTTCTCTTTCTTCTCATTCTTCTTTTAGATCTTTTCCTTCTTCTTCTTCTTCTACTCCTTCTTCTTCTTCTTTGTTCGTGTTCTTCTTTTTTTCCTTCTTCTTGTTCTTCTTTTTGTACTTCTTGTTCTTCTACTTCTTTTTCTTTTTTTTTCTTCTTTTTCTCCTTCTTCTTGTTCTACTTCTTCTTCTTGTTCTACTTCTTCTTCTTGTTTTAGATCTACTTGTTCTTCTTGTCCTTCTTTATCTTCTACTTGTTCTTCTTGTTCTTCTTTTTCTTGTTCTTATTCTTGTTCATGTTCTTCTTTTCCTTCTTGTTCTTCTTCTTGTCCTCTTTCGTGTTCTTCTTGTTCTTTTGTGTACTTCTTGTTCTTTTTCTTGTTCTTTTCCTTGTTCTTCTTGTCCTCTTTCGTATTCTTCTTGTTCTTTTGTGTTCTTGTTCTTCTTTTGGTTCTTCTGCTATTTCTACTTCTTCTTGTTCCTCTCGTTCTTCTCTTTGTTCCTCTTCTTATTCTTCTTTTTTATTTACTTGTTCTTCTTGTCCTTCATCTTCTTATTCTTGTTTTTCTTTTTCTTGTTCTTCCTACTCTTGTTCGTGTCCTTCTTTTTCTTCTTATTCTTCTTCTTGTTCTTGTTCTCCTTATTCTTCTTTTCTCGAGCTTCTTCTCACCCCGCTTCTTCAGTTGCTTATTGTTTTTCTTCTTTTTCTTGTTTTTGTTCTTCTTATTCTTGTTCGTGTCTTTCTTGTTCTACTTTTCCTTCTTCTTCTTCTTGAACTTTTTATTCTCCTTTATGTCATTCTTCTTCTTTTTGTTCTTCTTGTTCTTGTACTTCTTCTTTTCCCGCTTCTTATTCTCATTTTTTTTCTTGTTATTTTTTGTGTCCTTCTTTTTCTTCTTCTTCTTGTTCTTATTCTTCTTGTTCTTCTTTTTCTTCTTCTTCTTGTTCTATTTTTTCTTCTTGTTCTTTTTCTTCTTCTTCTTGTTCTCCTTGTTCTATTTTTTCTTCTTCTCTTTGTTCTTATTCGTGTCCTTCTTTTTTCTCCTTGTTCTTTTTCGTCTTGTTCTCATTCTTTCTTCTTGTTCTTCTTGTTCTATTTTTTCTTCTTCTTCTCCTTGTTCTTATTCGTGTCCTTCTTTTTTCTCCTTGTTCTTTTTCGTCTTGTTCTCATTCTTTCTTCTTGTTCTTCTTGTTCGTGTTCTTCCCATTCTTCTTCTTCTTCTTCTTGCTCTTCTTGTTTTCTTCTTGTTCTTCTTGTCCTTCTTGTCCTTCTTGTCCTTACACTTTTTATTATTTTTGTTAATTTTGTTCTTGTTGTTCTTGTTCTTCATTATGTTCTTCTTCTTAGTGTTCTTCATAGTCTTCCTATTCTTCTTTTTCTTCTTCTTGCTCTTCTTCTGCATGTTCTTCTTCTACTACTTCTACATTCTTCTTGGGTTTTTTTTTTCTTTTTTTGTTCTTCTGCGTCTTTTTTGTGTCCTTTTTCTTCTTGTTTTTGTTCTTCTTGCTCTTGTTCTTATTCTTGATCGTGTCCTTCTTCTAATTGTATTTCTTGTTCTTCTTGTTCTTATTCCTTTTCTTCTTGTTGTTCTTATTCTTCTTCTTGTTCTTTTTCTTCTTGTTATTCTTTTTGTTCTTATTATTCTTGTTTTCTTATGCTTCTTTTTCTTATTCATCTCCTTGTTCTTGTTCTTCTTGTTCTACTTCTTGTTAATCTTCTTCTTGTTCTTGTTCCACTTTTTGTTCTTCTCCTTGTTCTTCTTTTTGTTCTCCTTCTTCTTCTTGATCTTCTTCTTCATCTTCTTCTCATTTTGTTCTTGTGCTTCTTGTTCTTCTTCACATTCTTCTTGTTTGTTGTCTACTTCTTCTCCTCCTTGTCCTTGTCCTCGTCCTTCTCCTTTTCCTTCCCCTTCTTTTTATTCCTGTTCTTGTTCTTACTTGTGCCCTGCTTGTTCTTCATATTCTTCTTCTTCTCCTTGGTGTTCTTGTTCTTCTTCTGAATCTTCTTCTTCTGGTTGTCCTTCTTTTTGTTGTTCTTCTTGTTCTTCTTATTCACCTTGTTCTAATTTTTTTTCTTCTAGTCCTTCTTCTAATATTTCTTGTTCTTGTTTCTCTTGTTCTTCTTATTCTTCTTCATATTGTTCTTGTTCTCCTTCTTCTTGTTCTTCCTATCCTTTTTCTTCTTATTAGTGTCCTTGTTCTTCTTCTTGTTCATCTTGTTCTTGCCCTGGTTTTTATTCTTTCCTTTCTTGTTCTTCTGGTTCTTCTTGTTCTTCTTCTTTTTCTTCTTCTTGTTCGTCTACTTGTTCTTGTTTATCTTGTCGTACTTCTTGTTGTTCTTGTCTTTCTTCTTGATCTTTTTCTTCAACCTTTTCTTCTTGATTTTTTTTTTGTTTTTCTTGTTCTTTTTCCTCTTCTTTTTTTTTTTTTTTT
>PYHW01010257.1:0-31598 GCA_013186435.1 Turdus rufiventris
CACTGGACAGACATTCAATATGCAACACAGCAGCCAGCCATAGCAGTGCTACACCAGGCAACTTTCATAAGGCGTGTCAAGCAGCTGTACTTTGAAAAAACATAATGAAAATTACTTTTTATTACCCCCCAAAAGGTTTTGGTAGAAAATTACACATAATTGATGTAAAATACTTGCCGATTCTTTGATAGAGATGTGGAAAGCAATCAAAACTCTAGTTTTATTTTGAAAGCAAGCATTTATTTTGTGTTTCGGGGGTTTTACCCTTACTTTGGGTTTTCTTGATTGCTCCTTTCCACCACGCTCAGCATTTTTGAACTCCTAATACAATGGCATGAATAAAGCTTAGGATCATTTTAGCCATATTTTCTCTTGCATTTTCCTTTCCCCACTCTTTGGAGGCAAAAAACCCCAAAACCAAAGAAGTCCATTCTGTGTAAAATTTCCAAAGTGAAACTGAGAAGGCAGCCGTGTAATTTTGTCATTCTGTAACTTTGCCAAAATTAGAGAGGCTTGGAAAGGTAGAAAATAAAAAGGCTGGGGGGGGGACAATAAAAAGCAACCTCACTCCTATTTCTTGTATCTAGGAACAGAAAAGAGAAGGAACTTTGAAAAATTGTCATTATAGCAGTGATAACTTCCACTCCTCTCCCTCCTCCTGTCTCCCATGTGCTTTTTGTATGTTTTGTATTCCGGCTGCTTTCAGGGAGGAAGGCAGGAAGACAAGAGAAGGGTGTGAGCTTCAGAAAGTTCTAATAAGAAGCACCTTGGGTGTTTTTGTCTCCTGGGATAGAGGTTTGCTGTGTGCTCCTGCCTTGGCTCCTCCAGCATCACCAAGGGGAGCATCCAGGTGATGATGCCACCAGGGAAGAGGCTGCTGGGATTTCATTTGAGTGCTGGACCTGACTCACAAACAATGGTTAACTAGAGCTAAAGAGAGCATTGCAGGCATAGTTGAGCTGAAGGAGAAACAATGTGAATTTAATTTGACTGGGTTGCTAATTACAAGGCTTATTTTTCAGACTGTCTGTATCATTACAGGGTAGAGGGGTGTAAAAGTTGAAGGAGTGAAAACTTTAGGAACAAAAGCCTCTGCTGCTTAGGGTTGTTTGTTCACTCTTGGAAGATGGAATGGTTCAAGATGCAACTTGATTGCTTGGTACAAAAGAGTTACTAACTAAATGTCCAAACTTTGCAGTTTTGTAATCACTGGAAATTAACTTCTGTTTCTTAATGCTGGGCTGAGGCAACCACCATGGGGAGTCACAACACTCCTCTTGCAAGCTCTTGCTCTATTTTGTGATACCATCTACACCACATACACCCCAGACTGTTAAGCATTTCCTTATAATGCATAGGTTAGTGAGAAGAGATTTGTCATCTCTTTTGGGACTCTCCTAGACCTTTACAAATTGTAGCAGGAAATGGGGACTCCTTGCTGAGCTTCCTGGCCAGTGTTTTTAAATTTAGTGGAAAGTAAATTTACTTTAAACAGGGAGAACAAAAATGGATGATGTAGGTTCTGTCCAACGCTTATCAACAAGTGCCTGTCACGTACTAAGCTGTGACTGGAGCAAGTGAACAAGCTGAATGTGTCTTGGGGAACTCTTATTATTTAAGAAATGAGTTCTCCATTCTATTTTTTGTTTGTTTTTCCTGTTTCTGTTTAGTGATTTTCCTCAAATTTATTTTTTAAGAAGTTGATGGAGCTAAACCTTATGACAAATTCTTGAGGATTTGTAATCTGTACAGGATTGCATCCAACAAAACCAATTTTTTAAAAGCAGGTTTAGTTTCATGATCTGCCTGACTGTATTTGTCCAGTTCTGTGTAATTTGGATAGTAACAGTTGCCATCATGTGTGGTTTTGATCCATGAGAGGCTATTTCTTGTTTGATCCTACTGATTTCAGGAAAAATAACTCGTGTTGCCAGCTTCTTACACTGAAAGCTGCAGAAACAAGGTCCAAATAGATTGGCTAAGCAGATTCCTTTGCCCTAGCAACAGTTTGTTTCACCCATTAATAGAAAGAAAATGCCTTCTGGAATTAGTTCTGCAGGGAAATGCTCATCTTTGCAGACGAAACACTTATTCTCTGATTGTCTTACAGTCTGGTTTCAGCAAAAATTCCTGTTTTCTGTTTTCAGTGGGTTGGGGTTTTTTTTGGTGAGGAATATAATTTGCCAGGAAACACGAGCAAGGGGAAGGTGAAAGGAACATGAGCACAGCCCAAGCAAGGTACTGGTTTGGACATCTGTGAGCCATATTTGTTCTGGTGTATGCACTGAAACCAGGCTCTGGAATCAGCATTGCTCTTGTTATATGAGTTCTGCATCTGCTTTGGTTGGGGTGATACACTGTGTGGTGCATTTGTAAGCAGGATATGCCAAAATTAGAACCATTTATCTGGCTGCCTCTTCCTTCCCTCAAATGTACTACTTTCAGCCACAGGGCCTTGATCAAAACCAGTTCTGATTTGTCTTCTTTTCTGGGAAGAAGGGCAGAAGAACAGGGTGAATATTTGTTCTTTTCAGTCCTATATCTCTCTTTGGGTTTTTTTTTTTTTTCTTTTTTTTTTTTCCCCTGGGTTGGCTTTGTTTTGCAGATTGGAATTCAAAAGGCTGAGTTGACTTTTCTGTCCCAGGAACTGGCAGAAGAGTCCCAGGGTGAGCTGACCTTGTAATGGCCATGGCTGCAGAAAGCTGTTCTGTTGTGACAGAGCTGAGTTGTATCTGAGTTCTATGCATGGCCAGCCCATGCAGGCTTAGGGGATGTGGGTGATGAAGAAAAAAGGTGGACTTACGTTGTCCTTTTGAACAAAACCCCAAAAGCAAGAGCAGACAAAGCAGGGGCACTTTTGCCACAGAGAGGTGAGGTGTTGGGATAACTTGTCATCCTCTTTGGTTGAACTGCACATGACTGCACCATGGAAATCAGCCTTGTCAGAGACTAAATGTGTGCCTCACTAACTTACAGTATATTCAGACTGACAGGGGTTTCCCAGTTTATTAGGCTCATTTGAAGAGGAAGCTGGATGCATTTTGCTAGCACAGCATTTTGGACACCTCTGTGATCTCCAGCCACGCTCTTAAACATGAAAGAAAATTTTCATGTAATATAGGGCTTACTTTTCCTTGGCCAAGTAAGTACAGTACAGTACCCAGCTATCTTCTGAGGCTGCCTTGTCATTTTCCACAGATGGAAGGGTTTCACAGGGTGCCCTTCCCTCAAGCCCCAACAGTAGTTGCTCACTTCTCATCTCCTGTGCCATAAGCAGCTTCCTGAGTGGACCTGCAAGCCACCCACCCAGTTCCCCTACGGACCTGTGAGCCACCAACCCAGCCAGTTCATCAAGAGAGAAGTTACTGTACACTGGGGATGAGATCTAGCAGAGCCATGCGTTCAAATGAGTCCCACTAGAAGGCAACTCTGTCCCAGCAGCTCCCAACAAGGGGCAGATGTGGTCACCTCCTCAGGGAAGGGTTTTTATGGCATGTAGAAGAGCAGGATAGTGGGTAAAATTTGTGTTTTTGAACACTGCTGCTGGACAGATGGTGAAATGTTCTGATTTGCTTGCATGTAGGGGAGAGTGAGATAAATTGCTGCTGTTTGTAGGGGTGTCTTGGGCAGCAACAAAGTGGAAGAGAAGGCTCCTTTATCCATCTAAAGTCTGCATGACAGCAGCAATAATTTGACTCTGAATTCTGGAGTAAAATTCCCAAAGACTCAAGGTGGGTTATTTTGGGCTGTCTACTTGATCTGTTTGCAGAGGAGGTTATCTTAATAGATCTGTCCAGACATTTCTAGAGTTTCTCTATCCCTGGCTACACCATGCATAGTGGTGCTCAGCTTGGCTGTTCACAGCTGACTAAATCCTTTTAAAAATGAGTTACTCCTAAATGAAAGGTGACAATGCATATGCAGACATCATCAAGAAGTCAAGACTGAGATAATGAACGAGAAAGGCTAAACTAAATGGGAAACGAGCAGTATAAACTTCCAGCTCTTATAAATAGCAGTGCACTGAAAGGATGGGTTTTATTTAGAAAAGTAATTCCCAGGGAGAACTTAGATTTTCCTGACCCATAAGTTCTTAAGTTGGCATCTGTGAACCTGTCCTTCCCTCCCAGCTGTTAAAAGAGAGACAGGTTGGCACAGGTTAATATTCACCAGGGAGATTCCAGGGACAACATCCCCCTCCAAATTCATTGAGGTCATGGTATTAGTGTTTGATGAAATGATGCTCCTCCCTGTGAGTCAGTCTTGCTGACCTGTGGAGCAGAGGAAAACAGATGGGATGGGATGCAACCACTTCTCCCAGGCTCTCAATGTTACATCTTGTGTGGTGAAATCCCCCATTGGCTCATGGCTAAATGGAGCACTCCTGCTGTGTTCTGGCCACAGTGGCTGCTTTCATTCTGGAGGTGACTGTACCTCAGCAGAGACATAGGTTACCCTGGACTTTGTTTTACACATCGATTTGGGGTGGACATTGGCACAAGGTCATTGCCTAAGGCAGAGATTTGCAAAGAACTGAAGGGAGTTAATTGGCCAAGAGCCATTGAAATGCAGTATAATGATAAAATCTAATTAAAATGGCATATAATTAAATAGCTGTATTTTATTTTAGTTATTTATATTTTGTGCAATGCACAGTGATTTTTGTGTATGCATCTGTATTAGAGGCACTCAGCAAGATGAATGTCCCTCCTGGTGCTGAAAATTAACTGTTTACTTTTTCTAATTTAACAGTATAGAAAGGAATTGTTTTACTATTTAAGAAAGGTAGTGTCTCAAGACTTCATTTATCTCTACTTATAGAAAAAATCTCTGTCATGACCAAAAAGACACATTATTGCTTTTGTCTTAAAATAAACAAATCAGACTTTGAGGGAGCCAGGAATCCTGAAACAAAATGAGGAAAGGACCTTATAGATGAAATTGTGGCAGTGAAGTGGAAGATTATCTAGTGGAGTTGTCATATTGGCTTCCTGTGGCTTTCACTGATAATTGAATTAAATGCAATTTAGCTGTACATATATAACACAAGCAGAAGGGTGTCTGAACATTGTCTAGTAGCTATGAGAAAAGCAGTGAAGGAACTGAGAGAATTTTGCCCATTAATAAATAAAATGGCTTGTGAGGATTGGGTTTTTAAATTTCTTCTCTGTGGAAATCTGAAGGCAGAAGCAGAAGGGTGTTGGCAGGGAACTGTGTGTGTGAAAGCCATTGGAACCTCAAATGATAATTTGGGCTAAAGATTATCCTGAGGGAATTTTTGGATCTTTGGTGAAAAGTTGTTTTCATATTGGTCCCAGACAGAACTTCATAACATAGTGAAATACCAGCTTTGGAGAATATCTTCGCTTTGGGAGTGGTTCATTGTGGCTGCTGGGATTTTCTGTTTAAATTTGGTTGGTTGTTTTTCCAGTAGTGGTATTTTTACCTCTACTTTTAAAAGTTTAGGAAAAAAATGTTCTGCTGGTAAGAAAGATGCAGAAGAAGTACTGAACTGATGAAGAGAGGGTGTTTGCCCTCTTAGCAAAAAGGAGTGGTTTGCAGCATGAAGATTTACTAGTTTAGGAAAATATGTAGTATTAAAAGGAAATAGCAGAGCTCAGTTTCCTCACAAGCTCTGATCTCACTGATCTCAAAGTAAATGGCTTTAATTTTCTGTGCTAATAACGGTGTTTTATCTCAGTGAAGATAGAGCTTTGGAGTTACCTAAATAATTGATATTGGCTTAGACTAAATTAGACTGAATTATCTTCAGATGTTTTTTAGTTTGATGTTTGTCTCAAATGCATCTGGAATATATGGAGAGGCTGCTGCTGGTTTGGTTTGGTGGGATTTTTTTTAGGGTGAGGTACAAGTAAAGTGCTCCCATCCAGGTCCCCTCCATCTTCTCTCTCAGCTTCCTGGATCATCCTTCCCAGAGAGCAATGAAAGTTCAAATTTTGGGATATTTCTGCTTAGCAGCCGGTATTGTATCTAAGTCCTGTTTAATCTCACCCACATACTGAAGAGAAAAAGGGCAGAGATGTGCTGCCCAGTGGCATAGGAAGGGTCCTGTCCTGCTTGGAAATTATTAAATAGTCCTGCTGTTATCAGCTTTTGAAGTGAAGTATTGCCAGATTACTTGCTCAGTCAGTAATGAATGCTCATGAATCTATTTTCTGCTTCTTGATGACAGTTGTTTGATAGCTTGATCAATTTATGATTGCCATTTGTGTGATAGCCTCCTGCTGGTTTGCTCTGTCCTTTTGTTTTAAGAAAGAAGAGAGAAAGAAGAGAGCAAAAATCTGAGAGCCTGTGCTTTCCTGAGCTTTGGGGATGAGGTTTAAATGCCAGATTTTTTTATTTTTTTTTTATAATTTGCATCAGTATTCAAGATCAAAATCTCTTGTAATGTTTTCTGTGACAACACTGAAAGTATAAATATAGAAATCACAGACAGTTTCCTGGAGACTGAAGGTCTAATATGTGAATAATCTCCCCTCCTACTTCATAACAATATCATAGGGATAAAAGGTATATTATGCATATCTGCAGCTCTGCTTCCACAGTGTCTAGTCTGGTGTGTGACGTGTGCGTGTAAATATTTGAAGAGTAGAGCTCAAGTCTGCCACAAGACTACACAAATAAGGTTCTATAACTTTGTGCTAGCACTTCCTAAGGTTTTGAATCTGCCCTGTAGCCAGGAGGAAAAGCACACTGATTCTGGGCTTGCAACTCGTGCAGTTAATCCAAATCTCACCAGAGTTCATCAGTGTTGGGGGGTTTCATGTGCAGATAATCGTGTAGTCCACTTAAAAGGCCCAAGTTACCTAATCAACTGTATTTAAAATGGCACTCTAGTTCTGCTTTGGTTCTCAGTAAGCATCTCTGAAACTGTAAAATCATTCTGAAAGTAGCAAAATCCAGCTAGATTGCCAAATTGTTAAATTAATTATGGAATTGAAGGGAGTCCAGCCACAGAGGCTGAGGCTTGTAAGGGGAGGAACAGCCAGACACTCTGGGTTTGGAAAAGTCTCTGACTAAAGCACTTGACCATGAGCTCTTTCAGTTCCTACTATTATGTCCAGAATCCCTCTGTGTGTGTATGTGTCTGTATGTATGTATATATATATATGTATATGAGCACAGTGTACACACACACACACACATATATATAAATGTATATTTGTGGGTGTGTGTATATAAACTGTAAAACAATCAGAGCACTCTTGAGTGGCAGTTACATTTCTCCCAGTCTGGGCACTGGTGAGGAAGGAAACAGGGACGCTTTTCTGAGGGCAGCAGAGGGGGTGGTTGTGCCCTTGTCTCTGCCCAGGGTGTCCCATGAGCTCTGTGTTTATCTGGCACAGTGGGATGCATCCCACCTGGCTGTAGGAGACAGCTGCGTGCAGCCCTGGGAATAGGGGTGGTGTTGCCTGTTCTGTGCTGGCTGGGGCAATCCCATTGTGGAGCGTTCCCTCTGACATCTCTTGCTAGCACAAACCTCTCCCGTACATGCTGAAGCTGAAGAGAAAACAAACCCAATCAAATGCCTTTCAGAGTCTGTCCTAATTTGCTGGTGCTGCTTTTCTATCTAGTACAGACAGGACTTTACAAGTGGCTTCCTGACCAACACTGGGTGTGTTGCTGTGTTTAGGAATTGTATAAGAACTATTTGCATCAGTGTAACATCATTTCAGAAAGTTTCTCCTTTAGATCAATTCAAATGCTGCTGAAATAAATGGATGCACAGGTCAGACAGTGATTCATGGACAATGCTAATCAACTCCATGTCTTCTGAACTGCAAATTACTCCAGTATTGCTTTCTCAATGCCACACTCCCACAGGAAAGCTGAAACAGTGTTGGTCAAAGAGAACAGGCAGGAGTTTTTCCTGTGAAAAGCAGGAGCTGCCAAGGCCTAACTGTTGAGAAAAGATTTTTAAATTTTATTTTTTTTTAAGATAGAAACCTAGTGAGGCACACCTGGCTGTCATGTTATGGATTCTAACTAACTTGGAATGCTTTTATGATGGAGAAGTTGTTAGCTTTGCACAAGAAATCAAACTTCTTGGTTTATGAGAGGAGAAAATAGAGAATTTATCAAGTCTGTGAGGTATAATACAGAGATAGCCGAAGTGCTTTAGATCTGAGTCTTAAACCATCTGTAGATTCTGAAAGACTGAGCAACCACTGAGATCAGAAGTCATGCCTGAAGAGCAAATCTCTTCTCTAAAGAATTTGTCATCAGCTTATCCCAAAGTGCTTCTTAAATGAGGCTGCTTTCCCAGTTTCCCATTCAACAGTTGAGCAAGCAGTCATGGAGAATGACATGGGGAACAGGCTGACCAGGGTGGAGCCAGGACCTGAAGCTGTTCATCCTGAGATGCAAGAGTAAAGTTATCCTTGGAGTCTGCCTGCCCTCAAGGTCCCCATTCTGGAGCTATGGAAATGGTCCAGTAAAGATGCTGGAGTAGCTGCAGTGTGTACCTGTGTGCTTGCTCTCTTCAGCCTCTCTGCTTCACAGTCCTCTAAAATTATAACAATAGATCAAAGGCTGAATGCTTTTCTGATTCTCTTTCTAGGAGCTGTTCAGAACAGATTAGAATAGAATTGAATCAAATATCACCTTGAGGGATAACTCAGCTGCTTCTTGTACCTCTCTGTGGTGGCCAGGATCCCTGACTGCTTTGCACTGTAGGCATGAGTAGTGCTTAATACCTTGTGCTCTTCTGAAGGTACTTTTCCTCATGATCCAACCCTCAGGGGGACATGCTCTCATTTTTGTGCATGGAAGCCTGGGACTGAGGAATTGTGGAACAAGACAGGAGAACGGATCTCATGCAAAGTTTGGGTTCCAGTTTGTGCAGGGAGTCCTAACCAAACCAGCCCAGCCTAACCAAACCATCACTCCACACTGTAAGCCTGCTTGGTTCTGCCTCCAAGACTTGATTCATGGCCCTGGCCCCTCTAGTCTGGGATTTAATGATGTAATCCCCAAAAGTTTTGATTGATGGAAAGCCAGAAAGTGATTAGAGGATCTTGCAGTGTATCAACAAATCACTCACAGATGAATGTTGATTTATCTGCAGTATAAATCACCCTAAATGAAATGGTCTGATTTATCCAGCTTACTTGTAGCAGGAATGACTGATTTAGTGATGCTGAGCCCAGCCATTAATGTACCATGTTAATAAATCACAATGGGCATGTGTTAAACTGGGATTTATAAACCCAATCAAAGTTTCTGACTTTACCCTGTAGCTTTGATGGTGGGCACCTTGAAAGTTGTGTCAGCTGTGAGAAGTATTGCCAGGCAGAGGACACTCTTGACATGACCTTACCAAGGATTTCCTCTCTTGGAGCCTGGAGATGCTCTGCACTTTTGAATTTGGAGACCAGATCAATAATCTTTTGCTTTTCCTTTCTGACTCCCACATCAGCAGAAAGGAGAGACATGGGAGAGTCCTTTCTCATGAGCACATGGGGAGAAGGGAGGGTGGGGCTTTATGCATCTGTCTGTGGTAATTGCTGGTTTGTTTATTGCCTGCTGCTTTATGTTTAGTGGAGTCTCAGGAGATCAGTGTGGGAAAGAGGGGGACAGGATTTAAAGTGAGAAGAAATTGCTGCTGTCCTTCAAGCTGAGTTCCTGAATTATTTAAGATGTGGTGTTTTGCCTTGTAATTCTCACACTGAGGGTAATAGCTTTGTAACTGAACCTGGCAACTGTGCAGAGAACCAAGCATCCTCCCCTGCCTTATGGGAAAATTTTTCTTTCAGACCTGTGCTGCACAAGAGTAGGTTTTGTGAGATATGAAATACAGCTGTGGTTTTGCCCTGCGAAACTTGAGCTTTTCATCTTTATAATTTTTTATTTTACAGTAGTACTGGGCTACAGAGAGCCATAACTGGACAGCTCTGTGATGAAGATGTGTAATTCATGTTTTTCCACCAGGACATCCAAGGTGCAGGAGTTTCTTGTATGTAGCAGTTGCTTTTAAATGAAATTACTTATTTCATAATTGCAGGTAGGCATTGCTATGCTTTTAAAATGGAAGATGACTGGCTAAAAGAGAACAAAAGAGAATTGTAATTAGATTGGGAATTAAAGCAAACTCTCCCCTACCACGCTCTTTCCCAATGCTAGGTAATGCCAGATGAGGTTTGATTGTAATTATAGTGTCATGAGTGATAAATACATATAATGATGCTTTAAAAATGACCTCTTGCACTTGGAGATTTATCAAGTTATTATCACTGCTGTATGTCTAGATTAATCAATCATAAACAGAGCTTCAGGGGGGCTGAGGAAACTCTCTGAATTTAATGTTCTCCTGTGACCCAAAACTGGACAGGTTGACTGAGTTTCTGTGGCTTAACAATCCAGTTTCTCCCTTGGCTGTGGTTTGATCCTGAGTGTGTGATGCTCAGCATCAGGGGTGGCTGTACAGCCCATCATTGGGACTGAACATAGATGAACTTTCCATTTCCCCCAATAGGAGTGTTCTTCCCAAAAGGATCACAAATTACCTGCCAGTTTCTTGGACTTGGTGCTTGCTCCTGCACCACCCAGGCACAGCAGCCCTGCTGTGGAGGAAGCTTGCTGGTTTTGACAGACTGAGGACATTTCCCAGGTCTCAGGGTTAGTGTCCAGGCTCTGCTGCAGTGTGACCACCTGGACAGCTCCCAGATTGCAGAGAGCCAGTGCAAACCCAGACAGACATTTTGGTAATTCGAGTTGTAGAGGTAAAAAATTGCAATTGTGAGAAAGACTTCCATGAACAATAAACTGTGTCTGTCACTGAATACTGTTGCAATTTCTAGCATTTGCTAGGAACATTCAGTGCCACAGAGAAATACTAATTCTCATTTTTTCCCCTCCAATTATCATCATCACTGCAAGTAGCGCTGTTTGCAGTTCTGCTTTTGTCTTTTGAACTGACAGCTCTCTTATTTAACAACTGTAAGAAAATCTGGGGGAGTCCCATTTTTTGCTTAGTGACACTCAGAGCACTAAATGTTGCAATGAAATCCCAGTTTTCCTGAAAGCAATAGCAGCATTTTTGCTGGCATCAGAAGAGGCAATGTACATCTATGGGTGCTTTCAGGTTTTTCCTGGAAAAGCCAAAATAAGGCTAATCTGACCTCAACTGATGCAATTGAAACTGAATAATTATTATATAGTGGTTCTGAGATCCTGGAGCAGATAAGATCTTATTGTAAAGAAAGGGCTGCACAAGGCAGACTGCTCCACAGACATCATGATCCTGGCCACAAATCAGGAGATGTTTAATGTGTGTTTAACTTCTGAGCTCACTAATAGCTTCTGTGACTTCAGGGAGAGGATTTGCATGTCTAACCTTCAGAAAGTGCTGAAATTCCCAAACCATACCTAAATTAAGATCTAATACACAGACAGCCTTTCTTGAATTTTAGGTTTCTCTGCCTGGCAGCCCTGACCTGCTGTAAGCCTGTGGAAGACTGATTACTTGTTTTTGTAGACAGTTCCAGCCAGTTCAGTTAATCTAGCAACGATGATGGCTTCAAAACACAGAAGATCCTTAATGGTATGAACTGTGCTTCCCTACTTATGGGAATTTAAAGTGGGAAAAACGCTGTTAAGAGGAGGACTATGTGTGACTGTAAAATGTAACTACAGCACAATAAACCTTGATCACTTTTTAACACATCTAGTAAAACCAGAGCAGAATGGAGGATCTGGTGGAGCCTTTCAAAAGTGCCTGGGGCACATTGGGGTGTATGAAGCTTCTCAGCATTGTACCTTGCCAGCTCTCAGGAGTCACCTGCTCACACCTGGGGAGGCAGGGGCAAAGCAGTGTGTGGATAGAAGATAGATGGTTTTTTACAGAGAATTTTTTTCAGTTTTTTTTCTTTGATTTCTGTTGCAGCAGACTTCTCATTAGAGATAGAAACGAGACACACAGTCTTGTTCAAAAACGTGAGAAGGGTCCTGGTTTGTTCTTCTTCTTCACAACTTAGCTTACAGACTCTAACTACAGCAAGCTCCCACTGTAGGCTTCCCTTACAGACTCTGCAGGCTCCAGCTGCAGGTTCAGACTGACCTCACAGCAGCAAGTCTCTCTTCCATTTGGTCAGTGCTCATTTGGGCCATCTTTCCTTGTCTCTTAGTCCACCTCTGGATCATTCTTTAAGTTTTCTCAGTTCTTTCCATTCCTCAGGATCCTCCCTGGCCAGCTAACCCACCCTTTTACCACACTCATCCTTATCGAATATAATGTGACCTATTAAGGGCAAGGCTGGTTTTGGTAATTAGCATAGCTATGACTTATCAGGGGCAAGATTTCCTGTAATCCCTTCTCCTACAGATTTGTTCTTGTTTTTTTGCTTAGATCAGTGTTGAGATCAAAGGCATTCTGATGGGACTGACAAACAAAATTTTTTTCTGTGGGAAAAAAGATAGAGAAATCCAGTGAGTTATTTTGCACAACTTTTTACTATACCAGCCATGTTAATTGAATTTGCTCCTGTGATTAAAGTAAAATGGATGTTGATCATATTTTTGGACAGGCTTTTGGCTTCTGCCCTGTGAAAACTGCCTCTTTCAAGTGAGAGTTCAGTCTTTACAGCTCTTCACCAGGCAGCACCTTCTAAGTAGTCTCACCTATGACTGGATCAAGCTGTTTATCGTTATTTTTGCTCTGTCAGTCAGAAGAAACCCACTTGCTGAAATTTTCTGGTCACATCACTGTGGTGAGTCTGAAAAACTCACCAGATACGAGGTAACCACCATGCTTGTATTCCTTTGATATTTCCTTGAAACCCCCCTCAGCTGGGAAGTGGATGTGTTGTACTGATCTGAGCTGACAGCAACTGAGCTGAGTTTCTGTGCTCTCCCTTGCTTCAGCTCTCTGTCCTTTCATCACCTTTATGGCTATGGTACCAGTGACAGGGGTTGCAAGTGCTGGAGGACAGGGGCAGGCATCCTTCCTGCTTGTCCATGGTGCTATGGTCCCTCAGCGAGTGCCTGGAAACTAATATATTGATTAATTCCTTCTTGGGGTAATAGTAGACGAAATGAGCTACAAATGCCTTTAGAGGATCTGTTCCATTGCTGACCAGTGTGCTTTGAACAGTGGGTTCCTTTCAGCTGTGTCTCTCCCCACATATGTTTAATCCATTTTCTTGATTTCCTTCTCTCCTTTAATTTTTCCTTTGTATTTCTACCTTATGAGGCAAGTAAGGAGATCATCACAAGCTCCATGCCTGCAAGGAGACAAGGATGAGTTCACTAGTGTTTTGACCATGATAAATAGTCATTCAGGGGCACTGGCAGGCTTTCAGAGAAGGAAGGATCTACAGGCAGAGATTACTATTTCCTTAATGAGAATGTCTGGATAAACCATCATACAATCCAGCATATAATCCTTCTCCTTTTCCTCTCTAACAGCTTGTTTCACTGCAGGAGAGTGCTATTGGGTAGTTATTCCCAGCATTTACAGAATTTCCTAATGCTTCCCTGTAGATATCCTTTCCTGTAGATATGCTACAGGAAAATTCAAACTGGCAATTTATGCTGGAGAACAAGCATGAGGCAAATGTCTGTGATGGAGAGGCACAAATTAGAGAGCCTGAATTCAGCAAGATGCCATTTTTCTCCTCTGGGCATTCCTTCTTGCACAGCTTGCTGTTTTTGTGGCCGAATTTTCATGAGAGATTTTTGACAATGGTTGTGAATGTTGACGTTTCCCTCTATTTCATTTATTTTCTTCTTTGGGTTTGAGCTGAGCACACACTGGAGTGAGGAAGCTCAAGGGTGTCAGATTCAATTCTACTGACAGTAGGTATCATGTCCTAGAGTCTGCTTTATGAGTGCCCAAAGATGGTTCAACATTTCTTTCCCCCATTATTTCTATTGAAAAGTAGTTTCTGCCTCATCCTTCTGGTCACAGAAACGTAATAATTTCCAGTTCAAATTTGCTCATGCCTTTTTATTCTTCTTTGGTTATTTCTAGTCACTGATCTGACTAGCTATTTTTCTTCCTTGGTGTTAGCTTTTTAGTTATTTCTGGATTGCAGTGATGACCCTTCTTAGCCTCTGTTTAAGCTAAAAAAATCTGGCTACTCTGGTTTCTCTGTCAGGAATGTGCCTTATTCTGATTATCATACCAGTCTTTGTCAAACTGTGACTTTTTTACTATACACACATACTGAAGATCAATATGTGTGTGCTGAAGAGGGGCCCCCACACCACTCTCTGTGTCCTGGCTGGTTCCTCCAGGTTCTGACTATTTTAAATGACTTTGCTCATCACAAGAGTCACGTGTGATTTTCAGTAAATACATGTTTTTGTTTTTTAAACCGAAACCCTGACCACCATTCACTGAATGCAAATGCAAGTTCTTAGCTGTGCAGACTAAGGAACGGTGTGTAATTCTTTAGTGAGTTTGAAACTTTTGCTGGAACAGTCCAGGTGCTGAAAGTATTTAAGCAGTTTGATTGCCTTGCTCTGTGGGAACGGGATAGTTATTGCCATCAGTCCTTTATACTTGTCTGCTCTACTTTAAGTTTCACTCTCTGCTTCTCTAGGCAGGATCCTATTCTATAGTAACTAATGGAACATTGAAATACTGTAGTGTTGTGTCTGAACTCTCTGATTATTTGCAAATCACCACAATATCTCCCAAAGCCAATGCAATAAAGTACATATCAGAGTAAGTTTTGCCAGGCAGCCCAGGTGCTTACAGGGTGACCTCTGTGAGCCTGATGCATTGAAGTCTGAGAAAATCATTCTTTGGTCTGCAAAAATTAGTGAGTGGAGTTATTGTGCTATTTGAAAGTATGGGAGGTGCAGGTAGGAACTAAGAGCTTCAATGTAATTGTAAGCCATAGGTCAAAATTTCAGTCAGGGTAACAGAGAAATTGATGGCATTGTGTGGCTTTCTACCAGCTGAAGATCAGACCTAATATTTGTTTTCCCAAGTAAGAGGGTCCATTCAGTTAGGCAGCCTGCTTGGAGAACAAAGGAGCAAAACAGATTTTAATTACCCAATGCTATTTTTTCAGCACAGATCTGTACTTACATGCCAGAATAATTTGGGTTTGTGTCTGACACAGGAGATCTGACTTGTGGAGGGACTTCAGTCTGGACTGTTATTCTTGGAGGACTGGGAAAATGGAGGCGTATCCTCTCTGCCCTTAAGAGTATGCACCTGAAGACACCTTTCAGGTAGGAGTTGTTTTCTGTTGGTGGCCAGAGTGGTGAATGATGTGCAAGCTCTCTTTAAAGTAACATGAGAGGGGTAGGAGGTGAGAGAAA
The DNA here is from genome assembly GCA_013186435.1 of Turdus rufiventris. Lineage (NCBI taxonomy): Eukaryota > Metazoa > Chordata > Aves > Passeriformes > Turdidae > Turdus > Turdus rufiventris. Next base: position 15,295 of record PYHW01010257.1, read on the forward strand.
GAGAAGGGACATAAAGGTCCTGGCTTATTTTGGAGGTGACACTTTATATGTCAATTTAAATTAAGCCATTTCAAAGAGCACCAAGCCCAGAACCTCTGATGCATTCTTAAGACAGCAAATGTGGGGCACATTGGGTAACTGACACAGCTGAGGACAGAGAGGGACGGAGCAGCAGGAGGAGCTGAGATTAGGTGTTTCATGGCAGGGCTGCTTTGTCCCCTGCCATGTGTGATCACATGTAATTACCAGGCTGTAGTTCACCCCTGTTTTCTTAGCACATGCTTGGCCCTAGTGTTCTGGTGTGTTAAGTCTAGATATCTCATGTTTATGTCATGGTTTTCTGCAGCCCTTCTGATCTGAGTAAGGTTTAAATAGGAGACTTGTCGGGTGTTGAACAGTTAATGTTCCAGAAAGCTAACACCTGCATCTGCAGCCTTGTCCCCTCCTATGCAGCTGAATAGCATTTCATTATGGCAGGGAAATAATTCAGTACAACCAAGCCCTGCTCTGTGGGCAATGAATAAGCTCAAGTGAAGTAGAGGTCATTCATGTTAATCTGAAGCAAATAGGATTGTGGGACTGGGGGAAGAGGGTGAACCCCCTTTTATCTACAAATTCTATAGCTCAGAGGCTTAGGAAACACTTAATAGTAAACATTTGCAAAGAATCCATGCCATTAACCTTTTCTGAGAGGAGAGACAAATGGTTTTCCTGCTTCATTTTGTGCAGGTCTCGCATTTTGATATGTATGCAAATTGTGCTGGGTGGCAGTGTCTCATACAAATCAGCTTGAAATGCAGAGGCAGCCATGCAAGCAAAATGGCTTGTCTTTCCTGCTGCAATGAGACTTCTAGCACAGGAGAACTAGGCAGGGAAAGAGCCTGATTTGTAAGGAAGCATCAGGAAGAGAGAAGAAAAACAGAAATCCTCCTAAAATGCAGAAAGCTTTGTGTACATGCTACAGTGCTTCGCTGTGTTTTTGATGATCTGAGGAGCATCCGGCACTGTTTTATTTTTCTTTGGATTTTGGAGTGTCCTTATCCTGACTTCTCAAGGCAAGGAAATATATGATCAACTCATGGCTGTGCAGAACTGGACAGGTGATGTTTGGGAAGAAGAGATGAACTGCACTTTTTTGAGATCAGGACTGAAATAGGCATGGAAGAGATAACACAAATGTGAAACATAAGCAGGCACCTTTGCAGGAATATTGACTGCTCGTTGTAAAGACAGTGGGTGAGGGCTGGGCATTACATTGTGCTACTGCTGTTCTCTGTCCCAGATCCTTTGTGCATCTGTGAATCAGGTTTTTTCACACTGTTTAACAGTAACTACAGATACAGCTGCACAGAATCATCCTAATTATAAATCTAATGTGTCTCCAACCCCTTTGCAATATTTCTTTAATGAGTTGGGTAGGCATCAGGCATTTACATTTCCAGGAATGCATCCCCTGTTCTCTCCCTCTTATACTGTGCTTTTTCAAATGTACCAGGAGCAAGTATCTAGCAGGGTGGACTGAGTTTGACTTTGAGCCTGCAGTGTCTCTTGGTTAACATGGCAACAAGACCAAATGTCATTTAATTTTAATGATAGGTGACAGCAAAACAGAAGAGAAAAGGGAATGGAGGCTGATCAAAGTTCATAAAGACATGTACTTCCTTGGCTTTTTTTCCAGCCAGACCTTTCTGGAGTTCTGGCTCTTTTGACCTCCCTGTGCTGGAGTTGCTCAGCAGTGCTGCTGGGCTGGATTCTGGGGGGGCTCTGAGCAAGGGTGTGCAAAGCACTGCAGCAAGCAGGAAAAGGGGCTGCTTGGCATTACCAGCTTCTCTGTGCAAATGCAGACACTCCCTCCGTTCAGGGAGGTCAGCTGTGAGAGAACAGTGATGCGGCTGCGACTTCTCCCTGTGCCTTGCTGGATTATTTCGTGTTTGCTCTTTGATCTTTTTTCACATTGAGTAACAGGCAGCATGACTGCAATGTGATGCTCTGACTGCAGACTGCATTGTCTTATTGAAAAATGAATTGCCTCAGAGCCTTCAGTCTATCTCCTGAGCTATTTCCTGTTAAAACTAGGAAAGCTGGGATTTCCATGTGATTTTGAAGCTCAGAGTTCTGATGTACAATGGAATCCTGTCTCTGTGTTCATTCATTACTGCTTCTGATCCCTTCTTCCGTTATCTCAAATGTTTTTGGAAACTAAATTTTCAAGGTACTGTATCTTCTCACTTGAGTTCCCTTCTGTGGGCATTATAGTTCAGTAGGAAATGCAATGCTGGTTTGAAATGTTTGCAGACAAGATAGGGAAAAATACATCTGTGAGTTATTACAGATGAGAGTATGGCTTTTACATTTGGAGCTTACAGATGTTTTTTGCCTTTTCATCTGCCAAATACTTACACTTTCCAGCACTGTCTGCATCTGGAGGTTGTGTCTTGGTGGGAAATTATGTTGGATGTGCAGCCTGGGTGAAGCTCCTTGCGCATCTGCTGAGCAGTGGCTCCGTGGCTCAGCCTTCTGCACATTTGTATTGGTGTTAGCATTTCACCTCCAGTCACTCATGAACTGATTCTGCAGTGGGAGATTTTGGTATTTTGTAGCTATTCATCCTGACATGAACTGCAGGTTTCCATAAGAACCTGGGCTATCCTCTTCTCTTGGTACCTGAACACCTCCTCCCCCCAGCAGTGACAGCCTGTGTTTGTGGCACATCTGCCTCTGCACAATGGTGGCAACAGTTGGATTTTTCCAGTGAGTTCCTGATCAGACCTTGCTGGAGATTAAGCAAGTTAAATCCAGCTTTTTCATTGACCAGACCATTGCCCTCTAGAAATGATCTTTAGACAAAACCCCCTTTTTAAATTGTGATAGAGTTGTCCCATTTGTGAGGTGTTGTGTGTGGAGGCCAAATCTTTAGTTAATGTTTAGTTTCCATGGCCTTTTTAAAATTGTGTCCATTCCACTCCTACTGTGTTCTGGGCAGAAAGGGAGGAGAGAAACCGTAACACAAGTCATGCTCTCATTTTTCCAGCTTCCCTGTGATACAGAGATGCATGATTGCCACTTGCTTTTGCAGTTTTTGGCAGAAGTAGTCTTTAACTCCAGCCACTAAAAGCATATTGGACTCATGTTGGTTTCAATAAGGTACAGGAGCTGCTTTCTAGAGGTGCCAAACACCTGGGAACTTCATTTGAAATGGCAAGTGTTTGGTGCTTCTAAAACCAAGTTTACTGTGGAAGGAAGCACTAGGAGGAGGAGCCTTTTGTATTTTCATTTCTCTCCCTCTGCCTTGCAGACATCTATACCCAGTGGTGATTTCCATGAGCACAGTTTGTGCCATACTTCAATTGCTGGGTTTCCAGCCCCACCACAGGGCTGTTCTACTCTTTCCATGGTTAGAAGGTGTTTCCTAGCTTGCAGCTTAAATGTATGGACAACCTGTATCTGCTGCCAGCATCATCAAGGAAGAAAGGCAAGATGCAAAGGCTGTATTTTAATTAGGCTACAATCTAATTAACTCACATGTGAAAACAGGCAGACTGCACACTGTGATTTTTCTTACTCATTCCCACCTCTTTGGGGATTCATTACCAATCTTTCTCTCTCTGTGGGAAGAATCCAGGAGTTTTGAACTCTGTTTCTGGCAGTGCTATTGCTTCACTTTTGACTTTGTGCAAGTCTGGATTTTGCTTCTGGGGCTTTAAAAACATAGGAGAGAGACTAACACACTTCCTTCACTTCTCAGCATTGATTGTGAGCCCTAATTAACACTTAGGGTCTTTAGACTACAGGGTGCTGTAGATGTATATTGCTGTAGGAATATAATTAACAAATAATAGCACATATGGTACAGGAGTTTCCACACTGCATATTCTGATAGTTTATTTTCATTATTTGTTTACTGCATACAGTTCGTATCAGTCATACTGTATATCTCGTTAATTTTTCATTACTGCTTGAGAAAAACTTGGGTAGGAAATAGTTGTATTTTGCCTCCTATAGTTCTGATTTAATGGTACTGTGATCCCAGGTGAAGGGAAGCTATTAGAGTGTCCTGCTGTTCTTTGGCTGCCAGTTCTCAGATTCCAGCTCTCCCACCATGGCCCTGGTCCACAAGAGAATGGGAAGTTCTGACCAGATAGTCTGACCTGCCACGCAAAATGGATCACGAACATTTATCCAAAGATTTCTACTTCAAGCTCAATAATTTCTGCTTAGGTTACAGCAGATCATTTAGACAGACATCCAGTGGGGATGCAGAGACTGTAAGTCACGCATGGCAGAGCCATTCTTTCTGGCCCTCAGCACATTCTGCAAGATACCTGGCTTTCTGAGTCTCAGGGTTCTCTTTGCAGCTGCAATCCTCAGACACTGTGATTCCAGAGGGCCAGGCAGTCTTTTGAGGAAGAAGCCAGTACACATATATACTGGGTGGATGTTTTTTGTGTTAATGTCTTGTCACTCAGATAGTGGAAGCATCACTAAGAATCTCTTGAGATCTCAAGTGTTTCCTTAACTCTTATGCTTAACCCTACCAGGGAAACATGTTCATTTTACTTAAACAATTAGTGTAGCAGATTATAGAATGGATCTACCTGATTTATTTCCAGAAGCTGATGACACCAGAAAGTTTGGGATACTGAAGAAGGCACAGAATTTTTCCCCTGCTAGGAAGGGGACAGGAGCCACTGGTAGCTCTGTGCTCTGGATCTGGAAAACCACAATCCACTAAGTGGCTTTGGAAAGATTAATGGAGAAGGTGCCAGCAGGTGGCACTCATGAATACACAACATTGTCTCAGGGTTTCGAAAGGCCCCAATCATTTTTGGCATGTGTAGCAAAAGTACAGAATAGGGTGGCATTCACCTGCTGATGTCAGACACTCTAGGGAAGGTGCTGCAGTAAGCAGCCTTGGGTTGGTAAGACTACGTTTCCATTCAGAACAGCTCATCTGTCTAGGCTTGGTGGGTACAAGGGCACTGAAGGGATGTAGTGATGCAGCCCTGCTAGTTCAGTGATGACTGGTGTCACTGCAAAATTTGGGTTTTTTTGACAACAGGATGGCCTAGATAGCACCAGGCATGCTGGCATCAGATGGGGTGGCCTGCTCCTGCCCAGTGCCCCTCTTCAGGAACAGTCCAACTGCTGTCTGGTACAAGAAGTGGCCAGAACTGGGGCTTCATGCTACCGGCATTTGTTCCTGGTGGAGCTCACAGTGACATTCAGCTTTTATTAGAAGACAAAAAGGGCACACCACGACATCTGAGGGCACAGTTTCAACAGTCAGTGAAGTCAAAGTATGGCCTCTGTTTCTGAGGCAGAAGAGCAATCTGTTCCTGATCCATGGGACTTGTCAGTCCAGCAAAGATTAGTGAGGCAAAAGCAAAGGCTTTAAAGCTCCTCCTGTGCAGCACTGGTGAGAGAAGATGATAAGGAATTCATTGTACAATCAGGAGATAATTGGCAGCAGTAGAATGAAGCAATGCCACAGCCATTGTCCAGACATTTTGTTCACAGCTGTGATTCACCTTGCTGTGCAGTCAATCTGTTCTGGACCATGCAGTGTTTCAAAAAGGGCATGGCTGCCACACAAAATCACGTGGAATTGCCCAAGACTGTGTGCAGGACTGAGAGTGAAAATCCATTTTGCTGGTGCAGAGCCTGGGGAAGGCAGGTGATAAAGGGACTGGACTTCCAAAAGGTGAGTCAGCCTCCTCTTCCCTCACCACAGACACCAGTAAGTGTAGCTGAGGCTGTAAAGTCACTTATCTCCTTGGAGGAGAAGGAGCTGGTTTCACGTGCCTCAGCCTGAGCTGACAGATCAGATCTCTTATGGGAAGTGGAGCCCATGTCTCATGTGATGACAAGCTTGAAGGAGCAGGGGTGGGCCTCTGTGGTGATGCCTGTGTGGAGAAATGAACAGAGAGATCTTGGCTTAGCTGAAATGCATAATGCTTGTCTTACCTTCTTCTGTGCCTCATACTGCAACCCAGGCTTGAAGTGTCTTCCCTGAGGAATTTATCTGGCATTTCCTCCCTTGCCTTTCTGAACTTCTGGGATTTCCTCCCCTTACCATGGGACAGCAGCTGTTCCCACTGGGGCAAGCACCCCTGTTCTCCTGGAGTAGTGGCTCTTCCCTGAGTTGTGCAAGATAATTGGGCCATTCCCCTGGTGTGGAACCAATGGCTGTGCAAGGCCACTAATGGGAAGGAACCAGGGTAGCAACAGAATTAAAAATATTTATGGGCAAACATCTTGTTTCAACTGCAAGGATGCACTGAAGCGTGAGAGTCTGAGTCCTGCAGAAAGCCAAAGGCAGAACAGACTGTCATTCAGACTGGCAGCTGCAAAATAAAGCCACACTAGTAGCACGGGAAAGGGAGGGCAGGAGTGCAGTCTTATTTACACTGGTGTAAGCTGGAGTAATGTCATGGAACTATCTATTACATTTGGCTGCATACTATTGGCTGGAGTCCAGTGTGGACACATGAGATCAAGAGAGCAGGTGGGTTAGCACCAAATCCAGTACTGGCCTCTGGCTCTGGTTTCTCTGACAGTGGCCTCCATATGGGATGGGACCTGTCATTGAAAAGATTGTTTGTATGGAATCATTATCAACAATACTGGGAAGTGAGTACCAAATGTGATCCTGGTGGTCTCCATGGGGCACTGGCAGAAGCTAAGTGTGACTGTCAGTGGAGGTGTCACAGTGACACACAGGTGGAGTGGGTGCTCCGGTGGAACATGCTGCTTTTTCCTTCATGAAAAAATAAAGATATTTAATTTTAATTTCTGTTTTAAGGGTGATTGTTCTTGGCTGGGTTGGGTCCCTATAAAACTTCACAAAATCTTTTCAGATAGTTGAAAGCTGTCAATGCACCCCAGTCATTTTCCTCTCATTCAGTGAAGGATTTGTTTGGGAGGAAGGTTTATGACATATCCTTGCATTGAAGAGCTTGGACTGGCAGGGAGACTTACCATCTGACTGCAAAGGCACTTCCATGATGAGGAAAGCTGTCTTGGTACCTTGGCTTAAGAGATGAAGGCCTGATGTGAGATCTCTTACAAGAGAAATTAACTTGCTTATGGAAGGAGATGGTTTCTCTGTTTATATACTGGGTTTACCAGGGTTCATGAATCTCTGAGCTTTGAATTTTTATGGGTACCAAAAGAAAGAAATATATCCTGCAACATGGAGGTTAGCAGAATAGTTGGGCAACCATGCAGGTTTGTAGCCGTTGTGATGCATGAGAGCACCCAGACACTATTGCTGGGACAGGGATTCTCTGAGCCCATGGGAGCTCACTGCATTCCCAGGTATCAGCAGGCCTGGGATGGAAGGGGAGTCTGACCTGCCACTGCAGAGCAGAACAGATCCAAATCTTCATTCATTCTCTGTCTCCAGTGGCACTGATGGCATGTGTTTATCTTGGTAATCAGACCCTCCAGCCCCATCTCACATATTAGCAATTGCAATAGAAATAATAACTGGATTCAGTCCATTGCATTTAACATTTTAATGTCAGCTGAGGATTTCTTCCTGATCCCACCTCTTGATTAGGTGACATCTTTGAGCACCAGATTAATGACTGACTGTAGTCTCTAAACACCTGACTTTCACAGTCAGTGCTGAGGGCTGAAATGTACTGTCATGTTTCATACACTTGGCTCAAGCTGGCCAAAAGGTCATACTTACAATTCTTGAAATATCTTTTCTTACTATGTTTGGTTTCAATCCATGTTGGATGGAGAATAAAACTTTCACACATTTTCTATTCATTGTGTTCTTCCACCCAATGGATGCATGCTGAAATTGGTGCTTCCTTGAGCTTAAAGAAGCTGGTCACTGAAAGTGTTTTGAAAAGATGTCCAACAGGCCTTACCCTCTTCCTATACACTGTCACGTGGCCAGGGTCTCATTAACATATCTTTCCTTAATCTCGGGGTTCAAAACTCTTCTACTGTTCAGGTTTAAGACTTGTCAAACCTGTGCTGTTTTGTACATGGAAATGCATAATTCAATAATCATGAGAAGAAAAAACCCACTCTTTTGTCTGAAAACTCATGCTGCACTGCTTTCTGGACTCTAAAATTATGATTAAAGGATTATTTCTGGGATATTGGCATTCTGTCTTCAAACTAATATTTGGTTCCATCTATGCTGTGTCAAAGCAGACTGTAGCTGTCCCAATGTTATGGAGGATAAATCTATGGAATTAACTTCTCCTTGGTGTTTGTATCTGCACACATGCTTAGCCTTCACTACTGCTTACAGAGTTCCCTTTGTGGCCAAACAAAACCAAGGGTTTGGAGACAAACAGTAGAAATACTGCTTGGCATGAACAAATCTTCCACATTTTTACTGGCTGTGTCCTGATGTAAAGTGAGCTGCAAGTGTGTGCAGGGGAGTAAGGGAAGGAAGATGCTGGAGGGTTCACAGTGAAGAGAAGACTCCAAAGAAGTAAGTGCATTGAGGTGGTCTGTAGACATAAGTTTGCTTTTTGGTGCATTCTCCATTTACTATCATAATGTGGTCAGTCTCACTAAGTCAGTAGTCCTTCCTCTGGGCCAGCTTTCTGAAATGCTCTTTGCAGTCTCAATCAGGTTTCAGAGGAATCTTTCTCTTCAGCTGTTGCAAATTGTTTGTATCACAAAGATGGTCTCAGTCCTGCTGCTGTAGCTGGTATTGGGCAGACTAAAGAAGAGAGGGGCACTTCAGCCAGTGCAGTTGGTGCCTCTGTGCTACAGCAGAGAGCCTTGGATCTTTAATCCAATATCAACTGCATTGCCTGGTCAGCAGCTGGACAGTTTCTTGCATTTTAATTTTCCAGGTCACAACCCCAGTAAGCTTGGGAAGGGTATTCTCTAAGTCAAGACAGCCCTTCTCTATCATGCTTTTTCTAATTGCAAGGCTTCAGTCTTGCAGGCTGGTGTAGAAGTGCACAGACAATCTTTGTCTCTGGTCTTCTAGTGCTGGGAGAGCACTGCCCTGAGCCAGCCTGGCAGCAAACTATAACTGTCATGGGATATTCTCCAGGCAATGAAGCCTTCCTTTGTGGAAAGGGAACCACATAAAGACCTTTTACTTCTTCACACCCTGTGGGCTGATATCCTGATGCCTATGGTTCCTTTGCATTGCAGCATGCTAGGAACCTGCATTCTCCAGCCCTCACAAGCCATTGTGCAGAGCTATGTGTTTGCCATCCACAGCACTTTGTTCATATTTGCCCATGACACATGCGGAGCTGTGAAATCAGAGTTCATACTGATCTAGTATGAGGTTACTTCTCAGATTCACAACATTTGTTGTGGGAAAAGTGGATTTTCAAGGGAGAGCAGGAGGAGGCACATGTACATAAGGATCCACTTTCATGTGTGGAAGGGGAAGGAGCCACTAAGAGATGAAAGCAGCCTCAGCTGTCTCATCTTCTTTGAAGGATTCACTCAGACCCTCCCCTGTGATACCATAGTTGAAGGTCTAGGTTTGTGAAGGGTGCAAACCTTTATGAATTTGTCTGTGCTACAGGCCAGCCAGAGGTAACTCAGCCTAGGCTTGGAGTCTTTCTGACTGGGTTATTATGGGATGGTGAATTGAAAATGGAATCTTTTCTTTTCTGCTTGTTGGTTTCTGGATGTAAGTCTGTATCTCCACCCTGTTCTGTAGTGCCTTGCTGCTTCTCTCACAAGTTGGCTCCCTTCCTGCTCCCATGGAGCATGTCTCAGAGTTCATAGGGAAATCATGGACTTCAGTGGCATCAGACTTTTCTGCTTTCACCAGAATACCCTGAAGGCAGCAGGAGATGAAGTGTCACAAAGTTTTCCTAGCAGCTGCTCAACACTGCTTCCGTTCCACAGCAAATAGCACTCTAGTATCTTCAGGCCAGAATCATCCTCCTGTGAAATCTTCTGATGATGGAGTTGTTACTCACCAAAGTTGGGTAGGTCAATCATAAGGCAATTTATTAGTTCATTGATAAGGAACAGGCAAGCAGTGCTGGGGATGTGGGCAGTCTGCACTCCACCAACACGTCCATCCTGCCCCTGGTCACTGCCCCTTTTCTAGGCAGTTCATGGTGGGCTGGGACCTGCCCGCTGTGCTGGGGTACAAGTCCGAGCAAGCCCGAACATGTTGGCTAGCTCCCAAGCAGCAGTGGCTACAAGCCCCCAGCAGCTCTGGACAAGGCTCAAACGTGTTGTCAGGTCACACTGCTAGCAAGCAGGTAACAGCAGGGACAAGTTTGTTTGTTTGCTCACATTTCCTTATACTTAAAAAGTAGATACAATTCATGATTATAGTGGCAAAGTAAAAAATACATAAAACCAAAAAGCACAGCAAAGTGATTTTAACAAATATAATGAAATAATTGTATTTTCTTGTGTTTCATGTCCATGTTTTACTTTAGATTGTTTATATTGATTTCACGGTGTATTTCTATAATGACACGTATCACTTTGTAACATCTCACAGAGTGCAAAAAAGAGGTCTGAATCTCTGCCTATGACCTTTCTGCTCCTGAGGCATAACTGCATTCAGCAGAAAAGAGCCAGAGACCATGTTTTTTTTATTGCAAACATGTCTGGCCAAGAAACAGGCATTTGAAAAAGATTCAATTGTGGTGCCAATGTAAAAACTGTTAATTCCATTTCATTTTCTAACAGCCTTATTTGCTTGAATCAGTTCATTTTCATACCTTCCCTTTGGATGTTACCTTCAAGTGGTTTTGGTCTGGGATGTTGAGATGTTCTGGACAGTCACAGATTAAATACTGGCCTTCATAATCAGCATTTCTAAAACTCTAGAATGCCAGGTACCACCAATCATTTACCCTTTTCAAGTTGCTACATCAAGGTGGGAGCTCAGCAGGTCTCCCACTGACAGAATTGAGCTCAGGACTGTGCAGGCAGGGCAGCTTCACACTTGCTCCACTTCAGTGCTTCATTAATTAGTCTTAATGATTACATCAAGGTGAATGTAAATTAAAACCTCAAATACAGACACTGCCACAGTATGGTTAAGCCTGAACTGCCACAGTGTGGCAGCCTATAAAATGGTGACATTTCACCTCTTGAGCCTCTGTATTTTGATGTCTTTCAGCAGGCACAAAAAATGGTAGTAGCTGGGGAGAAAACGGAGAATGACTTGTGTAAAAATCTAGTATGTTGGCAAATGCTTTTCATATTAAAACAAAGAGAAACAGCCTGGAGAATGGTTTTTATATGTCTCACCCACATCTAGATACTCTGCAATCTGAAAACAGAGGCATAGTGATGTGTGGCTGTTCCAATGAAGAATCATTGTTGAATGACAGCTATTTTTGGAGAAGATAAATTTCCTGCACTTGCCCATCTTGCTGTGGTGGTTTTACTGTCAGATTGTGCCTTTAAAGTGTTGTGCACCAGAGTCATGTACAGATGGTCCTACAGGGGAAAGGCTCTCATCTCTGCTCAGATTCTCTACTGCAGGGGGCTGGGCATGGTCATGTATCAGTAAATTTGATGTTTGTGCTGAACTGTGCTAGCTTCCCCAGACATATCTGGGTGAAGAATCTTATTCTCTGGTGCCAGGAAGGACTGGAAACCATTCTGTGCTGTTTGGATAGATAGGGTGGATCTTGGCTTTCTCAATCCTGAGAGCAGACTGAGCAACATCTTGAGCAGATAAAATTCAGCAGGCAGGTGGGTCATCTTTGCTTGTGTTCAGTCAAACAGAATGTTCCCCATGAAGGAGAATGGTTGATGTTTAAGTGCAAACCAGACAGAATTGGACTTGACAGGGATTCTCCTGAAGAATTCTGGATCCCACTGGTGTTTCTGCAGGAAGCTGTGATGTTTTCTTGTTTACAAGCTGTGTTAAGGTAGGGCTTGATACATTCAAGCTGTTAGTCCTGCTACTCCTGTTGGAGGGGATTTAAATTGCAATTCAGTAAACAAAAAGGGCCTGTGAGTGACACTGGGGACCCGTGGGAGGCAAAGCTACTGTACAGCTGCCACTGAGCTGCTGTTCAGCCTGAGCTGCTCTTTGCCTCAGTTTCCCCTCTGCCAAAACTGGAGGAGGAATGCTGTGGGAAGAATCACTGGACAGCTCAGGTAGGATTGCAGAACACGGGTATGAGCAGTATCACCTCATATATTTTCCCTCTTGCAAAACCTCTTCCAGGTTGGGGATCTCCTTGCAGACATTCCTGTCCTTTGTGAGAGAGGCAGGATTTGTGAACCTGATGCCTTCTATTAATCTGAGAGTATTTCTGTTATGTGTAATCAACAGTATCTTTGTCTTAGATTTGAATTTTAGATCACACACCTCCCCAGAGTAGGAGAGCACTATATTCAGTTTTACTAGCTCCTGGAGGTGGATTATATCTCACTTGATTGTTTACAACAGTTTCTGAAGATTCAACACCATTTTAACGAGGTATAGCAGTAGTATATTAAGAAATGTATTTATTAAATGCATTCCTTAGTAGTTGATTGGTATTCAATTGACATGTGTTAATAGTACTATCAGATCTCAGTTAAATCCACAGTTGAAGCACTAATTTTGAATAGGGAAATCATGGTGTAAGGTAAAAATATGTACTAAAAGTACAGCAGCTTTTAATATAAAAGCTTTATTACTAAATATCATGTTAAGTGTATTAATAAAGTCTTATACTGACTTCAGCAAATGTTTACACTTAGTAGATATTTTTAAAAGCAGATTAAAATTACATAAAAGACACATTCTGTCAATTATTGCTGGAAGATTCATAAGGACTTACCTATGGAGGTAATTTCTGTCTCTTCCTGGGAAAGATTCAGACTTCATCATTTTACAGGAAAGTCTTTTTTTGAAAGTGTGTTATTAAATATGAAGGTGTGTATTCTTCTCCAGGAGCTTGGTCCTGGGGATCAGTAATTTGGCAACTGAGCTTCTCCAAGCTATGGTGTTACTGCCATCCACAAAGGTTTCAGACTGCAGCACCTCAATCCACTGCTATTGCAGCCACAGGAGGTAACTCGCAGGTCTCTTGAGTAAAGGGTGAATGAAATCCATGTTTCACAAGGACAAGGTGAAGGCCAAAGATTTTCTTGAGTTGAGAAGATCCCAGGGAAGACACAGTGTTTGGTACCTTACATGATCCCACAGGTTAAGTTTTCAGGGGACATCTTGCACCTGAGCTGAGAGAGATCCTCAGGACAGCAGTCATGCATGAAATCTCTGAATGAGCTGCGTTGCTGTAAGTCTGTGCCCTGCCCTGAGCAAGATTTGCAGGACAGGAGTGGGAAGTATTCTAACCATTCACAGAAGCTTCCTGCAAATGGGGTAAACTAAGGCACAGAGTCTTTCAGTTCCTTGCCCTCCAAGAGGCAGCACGTGAGGGCTGCAGCACCATGAGAAGGCCTCTATGTGCCAGCCTTACTGTGTCACTTGTCCCAGGCTGCCACCCTGTTCCCAGGCGAGCCCTGGGCACTTTCACTGCTCAGCAACTTGAATCATTCCTAGGCAGCACCTTTGCTCTGTCTTTGCCTGGATCTCAGCATTCCATAGCTGAGTAGTTGGGACCCTTTGCTGCTGGCAGGCTGCCTGCCTGTTCCCATTGCTACGTGTCAGTAGGTGGTTCCTGTCTAATGAAGCTCCTTTCCAAGGGAGATTGTTGACGTTCTCCAGCATCACCAGATGGTCCCCTTACCTCTTCTCTCATACTCCCTCGGAAAGATTAATGGTCCCTAAACCTCTCTGATGGAGGGGCTCCTTTTTGTGACAACCTCATGTGGTTATCAGAGGCTGCCACTATCCAGGTTGTCAGGACAACCAGCTTGATTCAGAGCTGCTGGGAAGGGTCCGAACCTCAGGCAAATAACCATCCCCAGCTCCCAGCAGCTGCTCACCCACAGCCGTTTGCCAGGGCACCGGGAAGCCATGACATCATGGGGCAAGCAGGCCTCCAAATTTAATTTTTATCTTTGAGCATCCCTCTGTGGCCCCTCCCCCCAGTACTCTCCACATCATCCCCTGGCACAGTTAATCAGGTGCTGCTGGTGTGCCATTCCAGACCCCCCTGGAGCTGCCTGGTCTCAGCAGGGCTGGCAGAGTGGCTCCCACAGTTCCCATGTAATGCAGCCATGGGGCCAAGTGCTTGGTGCCTCAGCAGCGTGGCGTGGGGGAAAACTGCAGGGCACTGTAATACCCACGGCTCTTAGGAGACAGAACAGGTTGCTTCTTATTGGGGTTTTGTTGATAGGGATGGATTGACGGTCAGAGTCAATTTTATCTGTAAGATGAGCTCTCTGGAGGTTACTGGGATAATAACAGGATACCCTCTTCCCATGAAAATTACTGACACCCCATCAGCAGTCATGCTGTATTGCTCAGATTGTGTCATGTATGCCAGCAATGTGTGATCAATGTGGCAGAACCAATTCTGGTGTAGATGAAGGCTATGTCCACCTTCCTGGCCTGCTGAAGTAGAGCAGTTTACTCTGTGCCCTTGTGCCTTTACTAGGGCATGTCTGAGCCACCTCTGGAACCATGTATCTCATGTAGGTTACATCCTACATACACTGAACAAGGCTTCCTTGCAGATGTGTATCTGCAGAATTTTCCTGAATTCCTGCCCTGTTTGTGCACATTCCCTGTGAAAGCAAGATCAGGCAGCTCTTTAAAAGGATTCCTCTTTTTGCTCAAGAAAGACTTTTTTAACTCACTGGCCATTCCATCTAAGTGTCCACCTTTGATTTCTGAAAATCTGGTGCTTGGTCTCCTTTGCTAAGACATTCAGCTTTACACGCCCCTCTGGCACAGGGAAGGCTGCTGGTCAGGCAGTGCAAGTCTGCAGCTCTGCAGTCAGTTTGGGACGTTCTATCTGATGAAATTTTAGAGGTGAGGTTGCCTAGCACTGGGCTTTTGAAGTCCTCAGGCACGTTTTGAAGGCTACAAGAAGGCTATTTGTTGCTTAGAGCTAAAAATTATTTCTCTTGCTTAGGTAGGAGTTGGCTACCTGGCCCTGAATTTCCGTGGGGTTGCATCTTCAGGAAGGAGTTTTCCCTGGGCCACTCCTGGCTGGGAACACTTTGAGGAGGGGCTGGGAGGCTTGTGCACAGCCCATCACAGAGACACTCCAGCACAGATGGTTGTGATACAGCCAGTCCTGCCTATTTTGGTCACAAGAAAGAAGCTGTTGGGGTTGGTGATGCACATGGTCCAGCCAGGTCCCTCCTCCTGCTTCTCAGACACCTAAAGCATTGGGCATTGGGGCTCAAATTAGGTCAGCTTCTGAAATTATTTTTGCAGCATGAGATTCTTGCTCAGAGACAAGATGGCTCCTGACAAAACAGGGTTTGGGAAGGCCCTGTGGGTCTTGGAGGCTGCACCTTGTGGGTGGGCATGTGAATCCCGAAGCATTTCCAACTCAGTGGGACATGCACGTGTCAGTCACACGGAATTGACATCTAGCAGCGACTGGCCTGCTTTTTTATGCCCTGTGAGGACAAAGCCATCACCATGTCCATGTCTGGGCAGGTCTGGCCCAGCCCAACCCATCCCAGGTGGACCCGTGGAGCAAATACAGCTTGCATCGCTGAGCCCAGCACCCTGAGATTTTGTAGGTGCCTTGACCATGCAGTCACTAATTTTTTTCTTTTTTTCCCTCTCCCAGCAATGTGCCCACTGTCAGCACATGCAGCTGCTTTTAATGTGCAGCAGAGCCCTCCAGCTCCAACAGGGTCAGCCTCATTACAGCTGGGATGAGGAGCAAGGGAGCTCTGCGGTTTGGGCAATTTCCCCTTTGTGGCCTTTGCTTTTGCTTCCTCTCTTTGCCTCCTTTGCCAGGAAGGCATAGAACAGGCATGCAAAATCAGCTTTCTATCAGTTATAGGACAGTTGGTTTCCATTTAGCAGCTTAGAGATAGCCGGAGAACCCCGGAAGGCTGAAATGCTCAGGTTCAAGGGCTTTGTGGTCTCCAGAGGCCAACCTGAAAGGCACAGACATTTAAAAACGCTCTGTAATTTTCAGGCAGAACTCCACTGTGCACAGTCAATGCTTGCAAAGTTTCTTTGGCTCCCAGGAGAGTTGTAGCTTTGCACAGGGCTGAGCGTAAGGGATCTGATCTGCTTTTTCACTGTGTACAGCCAGAGTCAAGTCTGTTCTTTCACAGGGGGAAGGAAACTGAAACTCTTGCTTCATCTGATGTTGCCCAGCTCTTTGATAAGAGCAGTTCTGCTAAACGTTTATGCTAAAACTAGATTTTAGTTGGACTTTTTAAAAGTAATGGAAGTGATTCACTCACAGATTCAGTCCTAACATCTGCAATTGCCTGATTTCATG
>PYHW01010257.1:34419-83403 GCA_013186435.1 Turdus rufiventris
TTCAGTAAAGGGTGGTCTCTCCCTCTGCGTGCGTGGTGGTGCCTGATGCCACACTGGAGCCGGTCCCTGTGCTGGGTTGTCCTTTTGTCCCAGACCTGTGCAGCAGCCAGCCGAGGAGATGCTCCGGCGCGATGTCTGGCCGCTCCGGGCTTCTCTCCTCCGGCAGGGGCTTGCGCTCGGCACGAGTGGCCCTTTTTGCTGATTATTGAGGCAGTTTTCAGATCCGGTTTTCACCGATGCCAGAAAATGAGCCTTGTTTTAAATACAGCGAGGTATTTACCGTGGAAGGCTGAGGGAATTCAGGCAGGAGAAGCCATACTTCAGAGCAAGCAGCATCTGAAAGAGATGGTGGGCCCGGGCTGGCAAGAGCAGTTTGAGGCCTTGCAGCCCGACGGGTGGTGCGGGGCTGGATTTTGCCTCTCCCCGCGCCCTTCCGTTTGCGGGGTGGGCACAGCGTGTGCCGGGAGCCAACAGCCTGGGTATCTGTGTGGAGAGTTTGGCAAACCCCCTTAAAGGCTGCGTGCCCCTGATGCCCCACCTGCCCGAATGCGATCCACGCCGGGGCTGCCCGAGAGGGGACGCTGCTTTGCCCGGTTTTCCTGGGCTCGTGAGGGATGCCTGCCCAGGGCATCAGCATGGGAGCTCGGAGATCAGCGTGGGCTCTGCCCAGCGACTCTCGGGCTGCCATGGACCGCCTCAGAGCGAGGAGGAGTGGGAGGGGACGGGCTGTCGGGAGGGCCGGAGCCAGGTTCTGCCTGCCTGAGGGGAAGGGGAAGAGGATGCTGCGGCCGGAGGGATGATGAGACCGACTTCCCTGGCTCCTCTCCTGTGAATCCACCTTTTCTGTGGCTGTCAGGCGGGGAGGAGGGGCTCGGGCACAGCTCCGGAGCCACTCGGGAGGAGGACGCTATGCCGAGGGAGGTAGAAGTGTAGCACATAGCTGCAGAGGAGCCTCGAGCTTCAGTCACAGTTTACCCACCAATGCGAGCAGAACGTAGAGTAAATTAGGAGTCAGGGGTAATAGGTTGTAGGTCTAGGACATGGACTGATGGATTGTTGCTGTGGCAGGTTATATGCATGGAGAAGGATTACCCTGAGCTGGGTTTTCTGCAGTGAGCATAGGCTGGTGAGGAAGGATGATGCTTGTGGCTGTATGGAGCTGCATGGATTGGAGCTGCATTCCTTGAGTGTGGAACTGGGGAGAGGAGCTGGTGGCAGCCACAGTGCAAGGGGCTGAGGCTGCCTGGCTTCCCATGTGGGGGCCTGCAAGCAGCTCCCTCAGGGCTGCAAACGAGGTTGTACTCTGAGCCAAGATGTGCATGGATGGCATTTCTTCACTGAGTGACTCTGGATAACTAAAAGTAAGTCTCAGTAGCTCCTGTGAGACCTGAGCTCCTGTTACAGGATTAAGTTTCAGGCCTCGTGGGCCACCACTTGCAGCAGCAACAGTTCGGGAGGCAGCTGTGGCAGCAGCGCTGCAGGAGGCAATACTCGGGATGAGCTGCTTTGGTTGTTACAGGCTGTGGGCTTGGACCTCATTCACCTCAGGGCTCTAACACAAGCATGCTGGCTTTTCGTAGGGACTGATGCCATGGGCTTTGTGCCCTCTGAACTAACAGGCCCAGTGAGACTGTGTAAGAGGGTTTCCCAGAAGTTGGTGAGCATTTTACTGCTGACCACAGGGAAGAGGACTTTACCTTTCCAGATAGACTGTTGACAGGGCAATTCCTCTGTAAGGATCTGACCAAAACTCAGAAAACTTGTGGGAGTCCAGAGTGTCCTGTGTGTCTTGAGCTGACTC
The DNA here is from genome assembly GCA_013186435.1 of Turdus rufiventris. Taxonomy (NCBI): domain Eukaryota; kingdom Metazoa; phylum Chordata; class Aves; order Passeriformes; family Turdidae; genus Turdus; species Turdus rufiventris. The sequence goes on from PYHW01010257.1 coordinate 36,221, forward strand.
ACAAAGTCTGGAAGAAAAAAAATTGGGCACAAGAGGTTGTCTTCCGCCAATCCCCTGTATTTCTTTGCAGGATGTGTACATACAGTTATAGGGATAGGTGAGACACATTCAGCTCTGCAACATATTGTTGGCCATAGCAAACCTAGATCTTGTGTTAGCCATCTCCTGGCCTGGTGGCATTTGTTCCTAGAGGAGAGCTAGTTTGTGGAGATAGTCCCATTTTCAGTTCCCTTTGCCTGTAGCTTTCTTTTCTTTTTCTTTTAATACTTTAATTGTGACTGTGGATCCAAGCATCCCTGGAACTGCCAGTGTTCTGGGATCAAAACCAGCTGGGAATCTGAAGGTCCTTCAGATCTGCCTACAAGTCCTTCATTTTAGCACAGAACCGGTCACGGGGGGTGTTCTGCTGCCACTCTGGTTGGACTCCTTGTCACTTGGGGACATTAACAGTGGCATCACTTCGTGCCTCTCTGGTTTGAGTACTGATTTCTGTTCTTGCTGTGCTACACAGTGAGCAGGCAGGAGCCCACTATCATCTTCCTCTTTCATTACCATCCTTAGCTCATTCCAGAGGTGCTTGAAGGAACTTAAGGTGCTTTCTCCAGGAACTTAATGGGGAGAGCAGCAGTAGAAAGGGGAGAAAGGAACATGAATTAACTTTCACTTGCAGAAATAAACTTTTTCTTTCGCTAGTGCTATTTTGTGCTTAGCTAGCATTTTCTCCCTCTAACTCTATTTTGCCCTTTACCTTTCAGACACAGATAGTTGAGCTTGTGTATCTTCCTTTATGTTGGCTTTGATTTTCCTGTTACTTAAAGAATGACGCTTAGGTCGAGTGGTAATTAGTAGGTTTCACTGGGCCAAGGTCGGCACAGATGCACTGATGTGAATATCTTAACTCAGACCTGCTGTCACTGGTTGTCCCCTGCTCCTAGCAGTAATTTTATAATGGAAAAATATGACAAAAGTATTTGTGGTTTGCTAGTGGATAGTCTCAGTGCTTGGAGTTCTGGCGATTGTTTCCAGGTGAACATAAGCAACTGTGGCTTGTATGCAGTGAGCAAGAAGTGTGTCATTGTGCTTTATTGGAGATAGCCAAAGGACTTCTCATTTTGCAAGTTCAGTTGCACTGCTCCAATTTAGCTCTGACAGTGCACTGTTTGTGAGTTGGCTTCCTAGGTTTTGAGACATGGCATTGGGCTGCAAGGTGGCAGTCACTGCCTCGGGTGGTGTGGGATGTGGCAGGTTGGGTGCACCTTGCTCTGGGCAAGCATCATGGCATCTGCCCTGGCAGTCCTGCTGATAGGCATCCAGGAAGCCTGTGATGTTGTTGAAGCAGTCTCATGTCCCCCTTTTCTGAAGCTCTTGATCCCCAGGAAGCCCTGGGCAGGGGACAGACAGGCTTACAAGTGCACCAGGTTGTTGGCTTCTGGGTTGGGAGGATCTTTGTGTCAGCATATGGCACCAGCCCTACCTGCAAGTCTGGCTCTTGGAGCACTGGGCTTGGTGCACCTCCAGATACTCTGATGTCCTGTCTTGTATCATTCCTTCCAGAGGCAGACTTGGAAATCATGTCTCTATTAAACATGGGCATGTCCTGCTCAGTTAGGAAACCTCTACTACAAATGTTGCTTTGTTTTGCTCTATCCTTATGGCTGTGTGTATTAAGTACACAAGAATAAAACAGTGTTGTTATATATTCAGTGTGCTCATTTCCCAACATTAGTTTTATTGTCAGTTGCTTATCTAGTAGTGTACCAACAGATGTGACTGAGTCTTGAGTGATGGAGAGCACATCTGGACTCTTTGCTGCCAGTTCCACAGTTGGAATAGTATTCAGTGCTTCCACGTGCTGGGTTTGGGGCTTGGTGTAGTGCTCTGATACAGCACTGTAAGGTTCATAAAGTTGGGGAATGGCAAAGTTAAGGTTGGATACACATCCTTTGCTCTGCTCTGGTCATGTATACTGTCTTATTGCCATCAGAAGCAAATTAATTTGGATCCAAAACATGCTCAAGGAATCTTTGGGTAATTTCATGTTTCTTGTCCCGGTGGCAAAAGCTTGCTTTCTCAGGAAATGGAAACAAAGATTTGAATGTTACCCTTTGACTTCTGAAAGTGACACCTGGCATGTGGACCACTTAGCTCTGTGCTGTGGTCCAGCTTGCTGCTTGTGCGTATGCTTTGCTTTGCCTCTACTCAAGGTACTGCAGTGTCATTTTGGTCCAGCCATAGATCCCCATAAGCCTGAAACAAACTGCCATTTCGACACTGCAGTATGGCACAGACTCCAGAGCCAAACCATTCTTATTTCCTTTCTAAACCTCAAGTGTTGAAAATGCTCTGGCACCTTGGCAGGCTCAGTGTTGCTCTGCAGGGTGTATGCACAGTTGGATGCATGTGACGAGGGCAGTACTAAAACATTTTCTTGCCATGCCACCTTAGTGGACTCATTTCTCCAGACAGTGTTGTTGAAGGGACAGCAGCTGTGTACATCCTGCCCCCCCACAAGCCTCTGTCCATTTGCTGGCATCAAAAAATTAGTTTCCTTTATTTAGAAAGGGCACTGGAAAGTACTTCTCTGTGTCTCTTGAGGGGAGTTAAAGGCCTAATGTTTTCCATTTTCTGTCTGGTACTTCTCTATTCCCTATTGTGATGGAGAAAACCCTCCAGATCAGAAATTCTCTTGGCACTTCCTGCAGAGAGTCTTGATTCAACCTGCAGTGCCCAGATGCCAGGTCGTATCCATCAGGTGCATCCAGCCACTCCCCAGATGAGCCACAGGGACGTTGGTGCATGATTAACCTGAGAGGGAAAAACTGAAGGCACACAGTCAAAACCCTGGGCATTTGCTGAAGCTGTTTTTAATGTCTCCTGTTCTCACAGGCTGAAGATTTTGGAGTTGGATTTGGAATGCTCTTGATGTGTGACCAGAAAAGCTGCCATATGTGTGCTTGCAGAAATGGAGGCTTGGGCAATGCTTTTAATTGTGATTCCACTCTGCACAGCACAGATTGTCATGCTTTGAGCTCAGGTTTGTTTTTTATCAGGGACAGACATTGACACCACAGCTCCTATTGGTGCATGAATATTTTAATGACTGAAACGATGGGATGCCTGCTCCAGGAAAGAGCTGCTTGCATCCATGTTTGATCTCTTTAGCAAGCCTAACCAGCTCAGGTTGGCATTTCCTACAGATGTGGTCTACATCAGTTGTGCTGTACTATGCTGTACTATGACTCTCCTCCCTTCATAATTCAAGCTGGGAAGAAGTGAGATTTCTGGCAAGAAAAAAGACTAAAACAGACAGAATTTGCTCCCTGTTTTCTTTCTTTTTGAGGAAGGCACTTTCTGTTTTGTAGGATGCATGGACCAGAAAGAGGTGGGGTAATATCTGGAAGTATCTAGAGTGGCAGTCTGTGGGGACAGTCTTCTGCTTTCATGTCTGTCCCACATCGTGTACCACACCTCCTCTCCATGGTCTTGTTCTCTCTCCACTTCTGGCACTAGGGGAATGCAGAATCCCTCTCTTTAAGGGCACTAATGAATAATGTTTATCATTTCGGAAGGAATAAGCTGAGAGTGGAGTCTTACTTGTTTCTGCAGTATATTGACAGTTCACACAGAGGTTGTGTCCTGGACCGTTCTTGAAATCTATTGTGATACTGAAATACTAGAACTTCTGCTACCTTTGTGTATTTCTGAAGTAAATTGTCCACAAAGCATCTCTAGTTAGGGGGCACTTCTATGCCATAATTTGTAATGCGAACAGAGCTTTTGAGCAACCTGCTCTTCAATGCATGCCTGCTCTTCTCCCATGGTCAGTGGAGCATTTTGGACTCTCAGGGTGAATGTGTCTTCTTCATGTAGTAAGGAGAAGCAATAAGAATCTGGTTACAAGGAGTTTTCCAGTTCTAAGACCTTGTTTTGGTAAGCCCTCTTTCCTTTTGCTTAGTGAACACAGCAGCAGGATGAAGTTCCTAGGCCCACATGTGACACAAGAGGTCTGTTTTCTTGAGTACTTTTTGAGCTGCATTTCACGTTGTTTGCATTGCTGATCTCAGCAGAATGTCAGAGCCTGCCCTCATGGGTATACCTGAACACATGTGACTGTTTGAGGATTCCATCTGTCCTGAGTGTAATTGCTCGAGTACTGGAACAGGAGTTACACATAGCTGTGTATGTACCCACAAGCAGTCTGGTAAACATAATCCCAAAATCAACCCATAATAGGACTGGCTTTCGGGCAAGGAGAGGAAAAAGTTGTGCTCTTGCATAATCCAACAGCCTCTAAAGCACAAGTTCTCATCAGACTGATGGCTTTTGTTGGTGAGGTCTTTAGGAGAAGACAGCTTGCACTAGTCTGCCCTGCAGTGCTGGTGAGGCATTGCATAGTGATCCATGGAGCGGGCCATGTCTGACTCCTGATCCGCCTTCCCGTGTAAAGGGCAGCTCAGGCTCCCTTCTGTGCTCACTGGAATTTTGAATGTTGGTGCCAGAAGGCAGTGAACAGTAGGTACACGTGTCTAGCATTTTTCTGCACTCTGAGGATCTTGAAGAATATTTTCTGTGAAAACTGTTTAAAAGATTTACAATAAATGCCTAAAAGTCAGGCCTGGAAAAGAAGCAGAGATGTGTTAAGGCAGGGTCTGACTGCTCCAGGGGGGCTGGGTGTCAGGTTGATTCATGTCAAACACACTGGAAACAAAAGGATGAACTCAGATGCCCAAGGTCATCAGTAGGGTGCTGTCAGAGCAATGAAAGATAACAGTTAGAATGTAAACATGATTGAAGTTTTGTGTCCTGAACTCACTGTGGGGAATAGTGAAGTTAGTGTGGCCGCGCCCTTGAAAACCTAGGCTAGTAGGTACCTAAATGGGTCCATGGCAACTAATAAGAACAATTTCCATCCAGCAGTGCCAGGGAGAGAAGAGCCCTGGCACCACTGAGGTCATGAGGCTCATTTGAAACACACAAAGTGAAGGAGAATTGCTACTTGTGATATTTTAGGTGTTAAATGCGTTTGACACAGAATGTGAAAAGATCTGGATTCAGGAGGTGCTTGTGCTTAGCAGAAATGTTTTGTTCTGTGGCTGCTGTGAGCAGAAAGACAAGGCCCCCCAGCCAGCCCGTGCTCAGCTGTTGTAGGCTGGTGCCAAGCTGAATGTTGTCATGTAGCCATTGCACTCTACACAGGTGACCACGGAACGCGTGATTTGGAGTGGAAGATGTAGGGATCCCTGGGTATTGGGGATTTAAAGATGCTTTTAGACCCTTTGCATTTTGCTTATAAGTGTTTGAAAGAGGTGTCCTTGTATGCATATATATCATATGCAAATGGATTTTGAGTTGTGTGTTTTGTCTGAATTTAGAAAAGGAGTGATTTGAAGAATCCTCCAGGAAATGCTGCTTTTGCCAGCACAGGGTTCTTGACTGTGATTTGTGGGGGAGGAGAGAGTGGGAATGAGGGGGAGGTTCACTGAGGTTTTCTTCTTTTGTTGCATTTTGGGAAAACTCCAGCCAAAGCCCACATGCAGTCAGATGAATCAGCCTCCCTTTTGCCATAAGTAATTGGTAGCTCTAGCTGCAATGCAGTTTTGATGCATGCCTAATACACTTTTCCATAGTTAATTGAGAAGAAACACTGCAGTAGATGTATGATGTTGGGTTGGACTTTGTATGAAGTCGTTGAGCTACTAGGGAGATACTGTAGGCTGCCCCTTGAGAGGTTGGAGTTTGCTGCAAATGATATTCCATGCTGTAGTCTGAAGGCTGTCACTGCTGTTCATCTGCTATAGAAAATACATTTCTTGTCTCATACACGTGTAGAGAGCACTGTAAGTTGGCACATGGCGCTCTTACTGCGTGCAGGGTTTCCTTGGAAGTGGCTGATTTTATAACAACTTCAGCAGAATATTCATGCTCTTCGGTGAATGGCAGTTCCTGCGCTGACAAATGAAGCATTTTGGCCCTCTCATATTCCTGTAAAAAAATGAAAATCACTTGTTTTCTAAAGCATCTGGTGCCAATTCAGAACTCATAGCTTTCTGGGTCTGCTGTAGAATTTCCACTGGGCTCAGAAAACTTACCAGACAAGCTCAGCATTCACCACTGGAAGAATCTGGAGTAACTGGAGGGCTTTCTTGTCCTGGAAACAGGACATGGAGCATTTGCCCTTGGCAGGCTTACGCTTGCCAAATGCCTTGTATTTCCTGTTGGAAGCCTATTTTTGCATGGAAGGACTGTATTACATTCACAACTGTAGTGTCTGTTGGTAAATACTGGCTTTAATAACATGCACTTTAGCAGAATATCAACAGTGCAGTGAAATTAGTGTGCTGTACTGGGGCAGTAGCATCAGTGTTCTTTTACTATTTTCAGTGGTAAATACTGTACCTGTTAGTTTCATAGCCTTTAAAAATTCTTTAGGAAATGAGTAAGTCTCTTTGAAGAACCCGTAGCCACAAATGTGATTATCTCAGCCTTGGAGTTTTAGTCATGGCCAAAGCTTCACTAAATGGTGTCTAAAAAGAAAGAATAAGCCTGGTCTTGTACTATTCTTTCACTATTGCTTCATATGCAGGCAGCATATGGTCTTCCTCCCTCCAGATGTTTTGAGGTGGAACAAAACAGGTACAGATGTAAAGTCTTCACAAGGAGCATATGAAACAGTTGGTTTAGTAGCATTTTGCACCTGAAGTGAAACACAGAATTGGCTCTTTTTGCCATGTACCTTGGTAGGGTATAGAAAGGACTCTTGGATGTTTGAAGATACAAACCCATAGAAAGCAGCATACTCCTTTCCGTGCATACTTAGCAGAGGAACACAACGACACTCCTACTTGTTTGACTCAATGTGTTACATGTGTCTGGAGGGGGATTGTATCCAGGCTACTTGGGCTGTGATCTTCTCTCTCAGGTTCACTGGACGAGTGTTTTATATTTTCTTCAACATAACTTCAAATGGACATTATTTTACCCCGTTTTGAAAAGGAACTGGTGTTTTTACAGCTCAGGCTGATATAGAACTAAACATTTTCTTTCCTGAACAAGATTATTACATCTTGATGCAGTAATCCTGTCTGTGGGATAAACCACACTCTCTGTGTCTCTGTCTGCTGCTTTTATCTGTGTTTGTGTGTATGGTGGGGAAGAGACATGAGGGGAGAGAAAAAGTTTCAATTCTGGCCAGTTAAACTGTGTTTAGAGAGAATAATACATGGGTTGTGAGATGCAAAGGGCTGTTGTCTTAGAGCTATTGCTTTGATACTTTATCCACAAAGAGAAGCTCCACAGTCTCAAGTCAGAAGAGCCTGGGGATGAAATTACATCTTTGCCAGGCTATGACAGGTTAAACTTTATGGAGATGCAGGTAGCAAATTATCCACAGACTGAATTGCAAAGGAGGGCTTTAAAATGGGCTTTTAAAACCTGCTGGGGAGATTAAATGGATTAAAATATTTAGTTCTTGTGTCCCTCTTTTTGTTGTAGTGCTCAAAGCAATCTGTGAAGGAAAGAGGGACAATGTTGTTATCTTGGTCTCAGCCCAGAGGAACCTGAGGGATGGAGTAATGGCACTATGGGTGGAACAGGAAAGAACAGGAGCCAGCAGCAGGATCCTGCCATCTTACTGCCAGTGTCATTGTGTGGCCATTAAACTAAGCTGCCTCCCTGCTTGTTACAGTTTCTGATTTGTCTTGGATGTGTCTGTGTACTTTTTCCCAACTCAGTTTGCACCAAAATATGTCATTCATGGCTAGCCTGGGGCGTCCCCCCTGAGCTGAGGGGAACCAGCCTTCTGGAATGCCACCAGCAGAAGCACAGTGTGGCAGTAATTCTCTCTTCAGAGTGTGAGGGTCAGACATTAACACAGAAATGCAACTCCACAGGCTGTGGGATTTTGGGTACCAGAAATTCTGCTCAGGCAAAGCACAGGGGAGGGAGACCCAGAGGAAGAGTCTCTAAGATGTGATTCCAGCATCCACAGCTGGCCTAAATTTTACTCCATGCCAGGAAGAGCTCCTTTCTCACAGATTGCTGTTACAGAGCACTGACACCCACCATGGACCAAATGGGCATGCAGTATTAGCAGCATCAATGAAAAAATTCGGAACTCACATCAAAGCACTGAGAGTTGTTTATATATTATTTGGCTTTAAAATTAAGTGCAGAAGGAACGGTATTACACTCAGCTAAGCATATTTAGAGGACTTTGCTTTCAAGATGTGATTCTTCAACTTTTAAACATACACAGATAGGTAGAATGACCCCTTAAGGATGGGGGAAAGCTGGTGTCACCTGTAACTCAGCAAATCATAAGTTACATAAAGAAACAAAAATCAATGCTGCTCTGAAATTTAGCCTGGCAGGAAGAAAAGTCAAAACTACTGTAATAAATGGCTGCTGAAAAGTTAGTCAGTGGGAAGTGTTGCTTTGGCCATGGTTTTTCTCAAACATGGTCATTCCCATGGAATTTGAGTCCAAACATTCTCATCTGCACTGCACTGAGACCCTGCACTGAATACAACAGACTCAAGCCAGTAATGTGGTACACACTCATTTGCTAGAATTTTTCTAGTAACAGAAAATAATAAAAGAGCATAATCAATTCATCTAATTTGGAAATCTCCCCTTCTCCATTAAAACGCTGACATTGGACCAAACTACAGAGGCTGCCTGTATCATCAGTCAGTACAGGTGAAACATGGATGTAAATACTGCCAGCCATGTAATCTCCATAAGAAGACTCTTGGATGTGGGGATTTAATAAATTATGGACAAATACAAAGTATGGAAATATTATCTTGAAGATATAACAGTTATTACTATTGTCCCTTTTGACTGGAGCAGGGACTGCTCAGCCATAGCTAAGTCTCCACAGATGGGCACAGCCTGCGCTCTAAGCAAGTTGATGCACGTCTGCTCTGAGAGCTGCAAAAGCATGTGAATGCAGCACTGTGCCCACCCCAGCACCATCCACAAGAGGTCCATTATAGTCCTGTCCTGCTGACAGCTATGGGTGTCTATCACTTCCAGCCTGGAAGACATGTGCTCTGTCACTGCCATAAACCTGGCATGATGCTAACAGTAAAGTCTTCATGTGATTTTAGATATGTTTCTCTGATAGTTCTGCCACTTTAGCATCCACCCACAGAGAGGACCTGACATCTTTTTAAGTAATTTGTTGAGACACTACAGCCTGATGACTCAACTTAGTTGTCTTAATCTGCAACAGACTCAGAGCTGTTTCAGTAGAATAAGTATGGGCTATTTCTCCTCAGAGCAGGTGGAAGATGGAGTCAACAACTAATACACCTGGTCTGCTTTGCTCAGTTACCTGGTTTCATTTTGAATCAAACCCTGTCTATCTTGTGCTTCAGCCTGTCTGACACATGTGCAGCCTCCCTGCCTTCACTGGTGCTCAGGCCAGACAGTCTGAAATTACATCATTGGCATCTTGCTGCAGCTTAGATAGCATCACCTCAGGTTACACAGGACTGAGAGAGACCCACTGGGTCACCAAGTACAGCCTCTGCTGTCTGGGCAACCACGTCACTTAATCCCTTTGTAAGTGAATCAAAAATAGTTATGAACCATACCCTTGAGCCCCTCAACTCAAGGGCTCACCCATGCTCTTGTTCAGTTTGAGCAGTACTTGAGATGTCTCCCCCTGTGCCCATTCAGTACAAGCGGTGTTTTATGGGTCTGGTAAAACAAGTGAAAATGAAATTGCAACTCTGGCCTGATACTTTAGAGGAAGCCAGTTTTTCTGTGGTTTTTTTTTCTGTCATGTTGGGAAAAAAATTATCTCTCTGCCCTTTAGGTTTAATTTTTAGGCATATAACCATGTTAGAATTGAGAGAGCAGGGGAAAATAAACTCTAAGCAGCATCCCAGATAAGTCTTAGATATAGAAGATGCGTGCCTTGCGCTACATTGAATTGTTTTGCAGTTAATCTTCTGGGATCTGAATGGATTTCCAAGCCTGTATCAGAGTTCTCAGAGAGAGGACCTGACAGATATTACCATCAGCAAAAAAATATAATCTATCAGGACTGTTTTCTTAGTCTGAGTTAATTACCTTGGGGTGTCATGACACACCTTCTAGCCTAGAGGACAGTTTTTATGAAAAATAATGATCATTGGCCAAATCCTGCCTGCAATTATGTGGTCTGACCTGACCTTTTAATTTAACTTACAAAATTGAGGTTTATAAAATAACTGTGTTTAATAATGCATCAATTTTTATGCTGATGTGACATCATAGATGGCATTTGCAATCAGAAAATGGTCTCAGTATTTCTGCTGTTTTCCAGCACACATTCTTCCTTTCTGTAGCTATCTTCAAAGTCCTTCTCCTCTCACAAGATTTCCTTTCTCAAGAGTTCTTGGGACAGGCATTTTTCAGATCTGCACAGGCATAGGCCAGTTACTCACAAAAGGGCTTCAACCCTGGAGGTACTTCCTTGTAGACAGAGGAAAGAATACATGGTTCTGCTCTCTATGCGACCTTTGGAAGAATGGAAACTTGAGGTTTTTTTTGAGGGCAGGGCAAACAAACCTTCTGCAAAGACTTGGGAAGTGATTCATCTCCATTTACACAGTCTTCAGTATCAGGTTGTCAGACTGGGGTCATATGTTGCTCTTTATGGTATAATGCCCCTAAATGTGAATTAGATCAAGACACTCATAACAGTTTGCAGCAGCCAAGGGTATATTAGTGCTGATGATAATTGCTGAAAGAGTATAATGATTACCCAGATAATCATGGTTGAGTTCCATCAGAAACGCTGAACACTCACCTTCTGATAAATGGCCCAGCTTTCCACTGTTGTGAGATTTTGCTGAACTGGGAATGGTGAAAGCCCAGGAAACTGGGACAGATTCTGTCTTGGTGGCTTGTCAGATATTGGCCACGTTAATATGTTTTGTGGAATCAGCAGATAGATTAGAGCAAGGTTTATGCATTTTTTCCCTTAGACTTCTATGCCATAGAAGTCAGTAGAACTAGTCAGAGCCAAAGGGGCAGAGCAGCTTTTCTCTTCAGCTCACAAGTCATCAGAGATTTGTATTACCTGATGTGAATCCTGTTTCAGACTTAAAGGAATGCAGTCCCAAATCCTTCAGCAGCTCCTAGTTTTTTCATTACAGATACCAGAATCACTGTTTAACCACTGCTGTGGTGACCTTGGAGGCCAGGACCTGAATGGTCTGTGGAAACACCAGGAGCTGTCTCAGTCATGTAGTGTCACAGAATTGGAGAGTGGCTTGGGTTGGAAGGGACCTTAAAGATCATCTGATTCCAGCCCCTTGCCCTGGGAAAGGACACCTTTCTGGAGAGCAGCTTGCTCAGAGTCCCAACCACCTTGGACTTGAACACTTCCTGGTTTGGGACATCCACTTTTCTAGGAAAGCTGTTAAAAACATGGAATGCTTCATAAATTTACGTGTGTTCTTGGTGGGGAAGGTGTTAATCTTTGCTAACCCTGAAGGTAACGTGCCAGGTATATGTCCTCAGTAAGTCCAAGTAACTTCTGCTTGGAAGATGAGTAGAAGTATTTGCTTCCCACATGGATGATGAGGCACATGCAACTGGAATTTTGTCCCAGGGAGGTGCAGATAACAGATTCAGGGGGAGGTGTGCACAAGGAGGAAATGAGCTGTGCAGTGAGGTCTGGAAGTGTATTCTGGTCTGGCTGGTCTTTCTGAAGGAAGAGTGGGAAGAGCTTTGTTTTGATAAAGAGCACATGGAGACTCTCTGTTTTGTTGGTAGATGCTATTTGTTGACGCCTTCATAAAATCCTTGATGGAAGAAAGAACTTTTTATGGTGGAAAGTGATCATGCCAAGTAAAACAACAAGAGGTGGTGGCTTGAAATAAAATTCTTTCTAGAAGCATGAAAAGTTCTATTTTCAATGTGTTAATGCCACATTTTAGTTTCCTTGATAGCACTTCTAATCAGCACGCACTTACGCATTCTCTGCCACTATTAGTTGCAGCTTAATCACACATAATCGTATTGGTTCTTTATCACTCAACTTGCCAAGTTTTTTATGTCTCAGAATGCAGGATGGAGAGGAGAATTTATTACCTCACTGTCTCTTGATGTTCTGCAATGCAAACACATATTCTGCCAAAGCCTTTGAGAAAGTGCATTATCAGAAATTTTAGGTAACTGCACACCTAGAAGTAAAGGCATTGCATACTACCTGCGCTGATCATCTTGCCAAGTCCTTTTATTGTCACATTACCCTACATCAACAGAGTTTGGTAAAAAGGAGATTAGTGAGAGAGACACTGATTTTTGATGTGTACACATACATACACATAAATTGAATTTTTGACAGCTGTTGCCAGCAAACCATCAAAGCAAATTTTTTATGGAGGGTCAGCATGTAGAGAATAGAGGTGTATAATTCCTGGGGCACCAGAACAGCTGCAGTGCTCTTTACTGGGGCAGATGGTGATGCTGCAGCTACACAACACTGCATCTCTCCTCCAGCCTCTCTGTGTAAGTCAGCGTGGGCCAGCTGCTCAACAGGACACTTGTTGCTGCAGGTGTCTGTGTCTCGTACTGATGTGCCAGCTGGAAAAGCAAACATGCGAGCACCTTTCAGAACTGCAGGCACAGCTTTGGTAGAGGAGTCGATGTTTCTTTGGTCTTTTGTCTTACAAAAAATGGAAGGTGATCTATGCTGTCAGTGTGGGAGGAGGAATCATTATAGAATCATAGAATGGTTTGGTTAGAAGGAATCCTAAAGACCATCCAGTTCCAACCCCCTGCTATGGGACACTTTCTAGAACAGGTTGCTTAGGGCCCCATCCAGCCTGACCTTGAACAGTCCCAGGGATGACACAGCCACAGCTTCTCTGCACAGCCTGTGCCGGGGCCTCAGCACCCTCACAGTAAAAAATGTCTTCCTGACATCTAATCTAAACCTGCTTTCTATCAGTTTGAAACCATTCTTTCTCCTCCTATGATTGTATGTCCTTGTAAAACATCTCTCTCAGCTCTCTTGTAGCCCATTTAGTACTGGAAAGAAGTTCTGGGCTTGTCAGGAAAATGGGAGCAGCCTAACTGTTTCACATATAAATCCCCTGCTTTGAGTGGTGTAGACAGCCAGTGTAAACATGCTTGTGCAAATTCCATCCTTTGCCTTGATCTGTTTTGTGCAATCGAATTGTCAAACTACATAGTACTGTCTGCTTGAAAGAGCTAAGGTAGAGTTTAGATGGCATTGCAGTTTAGATTATAAGTAGTTTTATAGGGAGAGTCTGGCCAGTGTTATCCATGTTGTCAGCTGGGTGAAAGAGCTGAAGGAAAGGCTGATGAGTTCCAGTAGATCAAAGTCCTGGTGTTCCTCTCCTTCCCTCTGGTGGGAGTTACCATGCTTAGAGCCAAGTTGCAAGAAGGTCTGCCTCAGCATTTGTTGCTGTGGAGTAGGAAAGTTTCCCCAAATCCCTTTGGTGGCACTTTTAAGTTAAGTCAGCAGATGCTACACTAGAAATGGTTTAGTACAGAAAAATCTTCCTATCTGCCAGCATCTCTGGGTGAACAGGAGCTTTTGGCACAAGTGCTGCTTCAAAGAGTCTCAAAGGACACAGTGATGTCACATGGCTGCTTTTGCATGTGAAGAGTGTGTGCCCCTGTACCCATCCACAGAGCTCTTCTAAAACATTCTAGGCCAAGATCATCTTTCAGTTGTTGTAACTCACATGTTGTGCTTAGAGAAACTGATTTGTGTTGAGTCCAGCATCACAGGTTCCTACAAAGGATAGATCCAAGTTTACTGTGGTGTGTATGTCAGATAGCCATGATAATAATGGGAAATAACAGCAGTCCTTCACTTTCTACCTTTTCTAAGTACTCACCAATCATTAATGAATTAATAATCTGAACAGAATTGGCTGGGAGGTGGCCAGCAGGTTGTGTTTTTGTTGGAAGGAGGCTGAGTGGAGATCTGACATCCTTGGACTCTTGACAGCTCATTTTTTGATACACGTCTGTGTATACACAGCACCACTCACAGGTGAGTGGGACCCAAGCTCTCCCTGTTATGGGGCCAGGTAGGAAATGGTTCTGTCTTTGATATCTCCCTGGAACCAGGATCTTTTTTGAGAAAAGAAGAAATGCTATTAAGATTTCACGGCACCTGCAGTGCCAGTGCCTGCAATGAGCCCAGGTTTCCCAGCCCAAATTCTGTGCTTTCTTCAGCTGCTCTCTAAAAGAACAGAAATGCTCTTCCTTCTCTGTTTTCACCAGAGACAGGTCCTTCTCATGAAGCCTTCCCGAACAGTGGCATATTCCCATGAAAAGATTCTCTTTCACGTCTCTGACATGGAACTTGTGGAAAATTCATGACCTGTTGTGGTCAGAGACCTTTCCATTCCATGGCCTGTGCCTGTCAGATGCCTTCAGAGAGGCAGAATCCAAAGCGCAGGATCAATCCCAGGTGACCAGGATTTGTAACAGCATAATTGTAGCCACTGAGAAATGAGGAGTGAAGGCACATTGTAATTATGCAATTGGCCAGAGTCCCCATGTAAGTCAGTTACAGAGCAGAAGAGAACATCTGATTCTTGACATTTCTTCCTGTGCTCCCACACTGGGAGGCAGGATAGGAAAAGTCCTTCTGATTTTTGGATTTGATTTGGTTACTGAAGGCTGTTTGAAAGGCCTTAGCTTCTATTAAGAAATTGTGAGGATGTCAATAGCAGAATTAATTGTTTGAAAGAAATTAGCCACTAAGAGATGTAGCTGAAGATTGGGGGACTGGGGGTTAGGTCCTGCAAACATGAAGAGGGGATGCAATCAACACAGGAAGTAGGAGAGTATTCCATAAGGAATGCGACCAGGTGTACTTGCTCCTAGACATACAGGCAAGTATTTAAATGTCAGAATATGAAGGTGAACATGTGCAGCAGTACACTAGGACAAAAGATGATTTTGCTGTCATTGTTTTCAACTGACCATGATTTCTATTCCCTGGAGTACAGGAGATGTTTTATACAATTTAATTCACAATATAGATTAGATATCTTAGGTGCTGTGTGTACAGGGGGCAGAACCAGAGCACTCCAGTTGCTTTTCTTAGCTGGGGACCTTACAACTGCTGGTGCTGAATGCTGAGCTACAAGAGGAGGAGTTAGGGCTCTCGAGGAGTATATCAGGGGCAGGTGGTGGCTTGTTTGTTAATTTATATCATTTTTGCATCCATAGATTTATTAGGGCAATTTGGAATGGTAATTTGACCTGTGTGCATTGATTTCCTAATTTATAAGCTCTTTGAAGAATGGTGCCTGTGCTCTGGCTGACTCAGGTCAGCTGCATTCAGCTTCTGATTTCAGGGGTGAGCTCTGTGTGGCACAGGCTGTGTGTGCAGTCTGCAGGGTCTGCCCTTAGTACCTTTTTTCTTTTAGGCTAAAAGGCTGAGACTTTCAGCAGTGGAAAGCCCAGGATTCTGGCCCTTGCTCTATAGACATGTGTGTGATTTGTCTAATAAGAATTCACTCAATTACTCCAGAAGTCCTTTGAGATTATTGGAATTAGGGGTGGCTGTTAACTGGCATTTACCTGTATGGTGTCCAGGGATTTACTTGATTGTAGCTGGTGAAGGGCTTCATAAACCTGAAATAAATCACTCTTCAGATGCCCAAAATGTTAGTATTCTGTAAAAATATTTTCTAGACAATGGAAGAAAAATATTTTAGAACACGGGAAGCAATACAGGAAAAAAAATCTGTAAAATTATGAATTTATTTAGGAACTGTTCAGGCTGAACAGAATCTGAAGGTAGTGAAATAGTAATAAACCATGATGTGATGGCCCACATTTTCCAGCAGAGGCTCATTCCATGTGCACCATCCTTCATCAGCCCAAATGAGACTTGCAGGTTGCAGGATGAGATGGAGAAGCATGCCCACTGGTACAGCAGGACTTCCATGTGCCTGGCATTCCCAGAAAATGATACAGGGCTGCCCATTCTGAGCCGTGGGCTTTGCCTTCACACTTTCTGTCCTCCCAGGGTTTGTGCATTTATTAGCTGGCAGCTTGGCTTTGGCACCTGTGGCAGGCAGCCTGGTTTTCAGCATGCGGAGCCTGAGAGATGCCCGTGACTTCGGTGGGAGCAGAGGGAATGCAGCCCTTTTCATGGCTGGGCCAAGTGTGTCTGAGTCACAGAAAGGGCAAGCAGCCAGGGCTTTTCCTCACAAAGGCAAGGAAGCTGAATTCATTTAGTTCTTAAAGGAGTGTTTAGCTCACAGATTGGAAGTGCCCATAGAAATCTGATACAACATTACTGGAGTCTATTCAGATACTTGGGTGGAAATTGAATAAGACTTGAAATGTGCTAAAGTCTTTGCACTTGTAGCTGTAATGATGATTCTGATAAGCCAAATTGAATTAAAGATAATAAAGGAGAGAGCTGTCTTCTCTGTACTGTCACTTGGTTTCTCTTGAATCTCTAGAAAAGTCTGATCTAGATTATTTCAGGTTTTGTTTTGTTTCCCTGTGGTATCATACTCTCTTTAATAAATAATTTGTGGTTCTTTGTGGCAGTTTTTCTTTACCCCTGAAGGGAGGAGATCCAGTTTCGTATCCCTTTAGTTTTGAGGTGTGTAGTTGCAAACAACTTCTACCATGTCTCTAAACATTTCCTCCTGTTTACAGTTGTGCCTGCACTCTGGGAAAGGTTTACTCAATGCAAGGTAAATATTTTATCTCTTCTAGTACATTAAGATTTTATTGTTTTATTTTGTTTCTGATGACAAATAAAAGCTGTTAGAACTGCAAGAAATTATTTTGCAAATAAAACTGTTCATCTCTTAAAATTGAGTGGATACTTTCATTCAAGTATTAAGACTAAACAAACAGGATAGGTGGTTGCTACCTTTTCCTGGAGTCTGCTCTTAAGTTTCCCTCTGAAATTTATCACAAGGGGGAAACAAAACTCTGAATATTTACAGTAGTAGATCCTTGGCTGGTTTTCCACGGTAACTTTCTCCTCTTCTAGGTCTCTATAATCTGCCAAGCAGTCTTAGCAAAGACTGGGGAGTAAGTAACTTTTTCTTGGTGTAACTTGTTTCACTGGGAACAGGGGCACTCTTCTAATGGTGGATGTTATTGACAGAAGTTCTGAGGATGCTTCTGTCTGATGTATCATGACATGTAGTCTTGCAAAGAGAAGGTAGTGATCTGACCCATCAAGGAGACAGTATTGCATTACTGTCTGTGACACTCTGAAATCACTTGGAGTCTCCCATTATAATTAGGTGGCAATTTGGTATTTTAATCCACTGTCTTCCACTGGGACATTGGCACATCATTCTGTAAAGTTGCCCTTTTTCTGCATGTCTTTGCTGCCATTAGTGACCACCAGGAAGTGCTGAAGGCTGATGCTCTCTGAAGAATGTGCAGTTATCCATTGGAAGAACTCCATGGGGTTGTTTTCATGGTCCTTTCTCCTGGCTTGTGACCCAGACAGTGCTGGTGGTTAATAAGGTGTGCATGGACATATCACATTCCAAGGAGTGTATCTCCTGGCTCCTTTACTGTCTGAGCAAATGCACTTTGTGAGCTGTAAAGCTCACAAAGCTGGTAAATGGAATGGGACGGCTTTCCATACTTGCTCTTCTTAGGTTTGCTGCTGAGGCATCTTGGTGTTGCTGTGTAGGACTTTGGTACCTCAGGGCTGGGCAGGAAAAAGCAGTCATCTGCCTAAGGCTGTAAATTAGGGAGGAGCTGAAAAATCAAGCCAGTAGCAGAGCAACTTCTTGTATAGCAGCCTCTTTGAGTGGCTGAAGGTGCAAGGGCTGATGTAGGTCTCCAGCTCAGGAAGAGGCTGTGGGGCTGTGCTGTGTCCCCAGCTCCTGGCCTCCAGCCTTGCCCTGCTTAGGAGAGACAGAAGGATGAGGAGTAATGTCTGGACATGTCCCTGCAGTGACCCTGACCCCCCCACTGCTGCAGAAACTGCCCCCCTGGGATGAAGGTGCTTGGCTCTGAGCACTGCAGTGTGCTGATGGCCTCAGATGTTCCCAGATTTCAGAGATGGCAGAGCTGCTGCAGCTCAAGATGCTCATCACATCTTTGGCTCCAATAATTTCTTTAAAGGCCTCAAAGGTAAATGCAGGGCCAGGAATTAACCTCACTGAGAATAAATTCACTCATTGATATTCTTAGATTGTAGTTAGTCTTTGTGGCCTGTAATTTAGTGTGGCTTTTAATTGGTTTAGTGTATTCTGTGGTCTTCCTTTTCTGTTACAGTTTTTTAATCAAAACCTCTTTTTTTTAAGGCCTTGCAGGGACATAAGTTTCTACAAAAACAATAATATTTCTTTATCAAATGTGTTTATCATTTCATGTTTGCACCGCTTGCTGCCAAGCGATGGATAGTTCTGTCTGTCAGCTTTGTCAAGCTAAAGTGGTAATACCTCTGATTTTGTGAGGGTTTTTTTATTAACGGCTTGTATTTGCCTGCTGATCTCAGAATATTTTTTTTATTCTACATCTTCAGCATTTGGTGATATTTCTCCCATCTAAAAATGCCTCTTATCACTGCAGCTGGCCCTACAACCCAGCTGGAATCAAATTCATCTTTGATTTAATGGCAGAGCAGCAAACGTAGCTGCAGAATGGCTGCAGATTGTTGTGCAGAGCCTGACTGTAGAGATCCTTCTTTCTACAGGGTCATCCTCAGGTGCTGCATTCACTGTTGTTATTCACATTCTGGAGAAACTGCATGGTGAAGGCATTGTGCTTCCTGTGTGTGTTTACCCCACTGCTCTGAGCTGAGCCTTGCTCTTTTTGTGTATCTCTTTGTACTTTGCTCTGGACCACACAGCCTGGATTTTCAGGCAGCCTCTCCATGTGCCCTGGGTTCCTTTCCTCTTGCTCTCGGGGTCTGTCACTCTGCCACACTTGCTGGATGGTCCAGGCTGTGCTGTTGGGGGGGCATTTCCCTAGAGCCAGATCAGGCTGCCATCTCACCTGGAGCAGTGCCTGTCTAGGGCTGTCACCCATTTCACTGGGGGACCTCTGATACCCCTTCAGTCACACACAGACATGGTGACACACAGCTTTGTAACTAGAGCATTTAATCTCTGCTTCATGGTTTTGCCTAAACAGTGCCTTTTCCCTAATAGTGCCTTTAGACAGGTTCATTTTGTCTGAGATCAGGCAATATTTCAGCTGTTCTGGGTTGGCGTTTTTATAGATACTGACCCTGCCAACAGCATCTTGCTCATTTCTCATCATTTTCTGCCACTTAGTAAAATGATTTTACCTCTTGTTTTCCTGTCTTTTCCTCCTCAAGGATGGATTAGTGTAAAGACTCTGTTCTCACTTCTGTTGACATTTTAATCCTAGCAATCCAGCACTTCCAGAGGTTTGGTTTCCTCCCTAGTACTTCCTATTTTCTCAGTTTATTGGAGGTATTTTGTTGTTCTTTTTCTCTTTTTCACTTGCTATCCAGTTTGTTGATGCTGTATTGCATGCACTGTGTGCTGACTAACAGCATGATTGCTGTCAGGTTTCTGAAACTAACCTGGCTCTTCATTAAGTTCTTTAAAGGTCTGATAGATGTGAATAGAAGCATAGCAGCAACCTCTTACCTACATTAATAGCAAGGGAAAGAGCCAAGTTCCTCACAGAACCAGAAAGAATACACAAAAACGGTGAGTAACTTGTCAGAGGTTATTTGTGAGGTCTGTGGCAGGTGTTCCATGCTTTACCCTCAGCATATGGCTCTGCCTATCAATATGTTCTGCAAGGAAAAAAAACAAGAGGCAGGTGCCTGCTCCTCTCCCCTGGTGAGGACCAGCTCCAACTACTGGTTTATCACAAGGCAGACCTGAGGGTGCTGTGAGCCTGGAGGCTGGCAGTGTGTACCATCTTCCCATTGCTTCTACTGGAATGGGGTCTGGAAAGGAATATGCCTGTGCTGTTCACTGTGGGTGTGGGCATCTTGTAGCCAGGTAACCATTTGAGGTGGCAGTTTTTGCTGAGGAGCAGCAGATTTGCTGCTGTCTCTGTGCTCATGGAAATGCTCTTTACAGTTCCAAAAATCAGCTAGAGTTTGTCCATGCTGGGAGTGGAGCATGTTGGGGCTGAGGCCTTTTGAAGGTTCCAGCTGTGGTCCTATATGAAGCGAGCATGGAGACCTCTCATCCTATGTGTGTTTGCCAAACTGGAGCGTCGCGAGCCATCTGTCCCTCGGTGCTGTGTCAGACACAACTCAGGCATGGTGCTGTGTCACTGCAGCTGGATTGGTCCTCACTGGCTGTGTGAGTGTCCTCACACAAGCTCAGCAGGCTGTGTGTCCCTCCTGGCATCTGTGCCTGGGACAGCAGTGCACCTCCAGACCCTTTGCCCTTGTTTGTATTGACTGAGGAGTACAGACAGGCAGAGGAGCTGTTAAGGTTTTCTTGGGCAGCTTCTCTCCTTGCGTGCTGCTTCTCTGATGTCCTTCCCATTTCTCAGCCTGCTTTTCTTCTTCTGGGACATGTAACAATGGAGCTATCATTTTGTGGTTCATAAAAGCCTCAATGTACTTCAGTTTTCTTTAAAGACTGAAGTTGTAAATAATAAGTAGGAGTGTCAGACAGTAGTAGACTTCAGCCAGCCACTGAGTAAATGTTGATGGACTGTTTTAAGAGCAAGTTTCTTTGCAAAGCTTTTATGCCATAAATCTGATGTGTGTGTGGCACAACAAATCTATTTTGGGTCCTGTTGTTGTCCTCTTTCCTCTTCCCTTGGTCTTTTATTTATTTACTTGTTTCTGTACATTTTGATGGTTTCTTATTTTTGGTGCGCCTTTGACTTGATATAAGATTGCATGTGTCACCTGCTGCTCTGGGAGTTGTACTTTTGTATTAATTCACACTAATTTGCAGTAGGATCTAAGGCTGCTTTAGAAGCACTTACTGAGCAGTGGAGGCAGTTCTCTTTTACAGGAACTGTTGCAGAAGGCTCCTCAAATTTTGGACAGAGGTCTTGAGATGAGAGTACCCTGATGAGTTTGCAATGGAAATGAAATGTCTTGACTCTTGTCTGCTTATTTAAAAAAAACTTTGTGTCCTTTTGCACCAGTGACTTGGTAAAGTGCTCCCACATTCTGTAGACAAGTCATCTCTGGCTGTACAGAGAAGTTCAATGGTTTGTCCTAGCAAAAATTTGCAGGAAACAGGAATGAGTCCTAGGAGCGTGAATACCTGCTGGTTGCTCTAACTAGGATTTGTAGCATGGGCAATTTCCAAAACCAGAATAGTCCCTGCTGGCTCAAGTATTCTCCTATACAGGTACTGAGGCTGAGGTGTTCTGGATGCCACCATGGGGGCTTTTTGTCCCATTCCAAGTCTAATGTTCTTACCTTGGTGGTTGCAGACTCTCTGTAGGAGGCTGTGGACAAGTGCAGAGGAATTGTGACTAGATCTGCAAACACCTTTATTTTTTCATTTAGGTCATAAGAGGACAGTGAACTGTTTCTCTGTTATAATGTGAAGTCAGGAAGGAAGGAATCTCCACTGCTCCACTACTCTGGAGCAGAAGCTTATTTTTTGAGCAATGAAGTGTTAAATGCTGAGTCGCCGTTTAAGCAGTTTAAGAATATCATACCCTTGTGGTAGCTGAGAAAACAAGAGATTTTGTGTGTGGATCATGTTTTGCTTTCTGCACATAGGTGTCATTTCTTCCCTGACCTATTTAAGAATAGCATTTGTACATTTGTTCCCCTAATCTTCTCATCCTGCTGCTCTGAAGCCAAGGTCTTGCTGGCAACTAGAAATGAGTAAGTGCATGCACCGACTGCTGCATTTCCCCCCTCTGCCTGCTCCAGATCCATAATACCCCCAAGGTAGATATGCCATTATGCACAATAAGATCACTGATGTAGCAGGTGAATATTAGATTTATGGAGTTAGTCATCTGTAAATAAAAGGCCTGGCAAAAAATAAAAGGCAAAATGTTGTCCTTGAGGAAGTAAATGGGGATATGATGCCTTCCTGCCCTAGTGCCCTAAAGAGTTGATGAACAATCTGGACCATATTCACCTCCCACATGAAAGGCATGTGGCAGCCTGGGCTTTGCCTTTTCCTTCCTTGGAGTTAGGAGCTGTGTCCTTCCAAACATACCATAATGACTTGAGAAGATTGGTACAGCAAATCTTCTCATATGGTGTCCGTCTCCGTCTCTGCTTCTGGGATTTGGAGGTTTCAAGTCCATCCCATGCTCTCCTTTTTAGTGGCCTTTATCCAGCCCCAGTAGCTATATTCAGAGGATTCCCTGCCCTTGATTTTTGCTTCTTGCAGTGTGGTGTGTCTACCAACTCTGCCTGGCAGTCCTAAGGTGGCCTTGAGCTCAGTCTTTTACTACATGTCAGATTCATCCTCTGGTAGAGGGGTTTAGTGTTGTCTATTACAGCAAGTTTCTCAGCTAAGGTTTGCAAAGGCAAAATGAGCTAAAAGATGAATAGAAGGTGCTGGAAATGGCAACTGTCTATAAGTTTCAATTATTGCATTATATTGCTGCTTCCTTGTCTCTTCCAGATTTCTGTGGTGATTATTGTCTTGGCCTGCATGTGTCTGCTGAGCCATGGGCCAGCGGTTTATCAGTGTGTAGTTGTAGTCAGGACAGACTACCTTCTCTCATTGCCTTCCTGGGGAGCTGCACACATCTCGAGGCAAAACCAGCTTTTGCCCTGCCTGTGGGGACCATTGGAGGGAAAAGGGCTGTGGCTCTTTATCTGGTGAGCACTGTTAGTGTGGGCTGAAGTGGTGCTAGGCTGGGCATTCAACAGGTCATGTTTATCATGGCACACCTTCTGGAAGTGTGTCAAGCAGAGAATAAACTGTGGAAAAGCAGAGGAAGCAGCAACACCTGCAGAGAAACCAGGGAAACTGGTCCTTTGTTCTTTTTTACCCTTCCTTCTTCTTCCAAACTTTTAATTTCTTTTTAATGTAAACAAAATGAAAAACATAGTAGGTACGATGCCAAGTGGTTTATTAAAAGCAGCCTTAGTGCACCAGCTGCAGTTCAGAAGGAGTTTAGAGTCCCCAAAAATGTGAACTAAGGAACTTTTTTATATATCTAATTTTTATTACAGAAGTCCAAGCAAGAAAATATTTCCTTTGATACCGTTTACAAGGTAAAAGAGAGAACAGTGATGGGAGCAATCTGCCAAGCCCTCTGATTGCTTTGCCCTGATTGCTGGTTTTTAACCTGGGTGTAGCTGTGGATCAAAACTCTGCTTTGAGAGTGGCCAAATTCAAGCTCCTGTGCTGGTGATTTGTAGTGCTGTCAGCCTTTCCTGTGCTGCAACGGGACAGGCTGTGGGAATAAAACATGAGGTGTCGGTCTTGGCATTCTCTGGGTCCATTTTACGATGATTCTGTGAGGTTGGTGGGTGAATGTTGCTCTGCTGAAGGTGTAGACAGAGCCCACTGTGTGGTCCTGTGCATGGAACTTGAAGACAAGCCCTACACCCAAATAGATACACACCAGAGAGTCACAAGAAATGGGGAAGAGCATATAAGAGGCAGGAGAACATGGCAGAGACTCGCAAGCTGTCAAAGGCCAGCAGAAGAGCTAGGAGTTCAGCCTGCACATCCTGAAGCTGTGTTGACAGAAGAAAGCAGAGTATTCCTGACAGCATGAAGTGATGACATGGCCCTTATGCGGTTCCAGATACATCAGTGTAATGGAGCTTTTTATCTTCTGCAGAAAGGCACATGCAGGATGTGTAAAAGAAAACGTTTGCATCGATGCAATTCCGCAGTGTGATTTTTCCTGGGCATTTCTCACATACTGGTGGGGCACGTGAGGGCCTGTTGCCTTTACTAGACTAATGTAGATTGACCTTCAACATGCCTTTACCAGAAAAGAGGAGAGAAGGGGTGAATTTTTTGTGCTGAGTGGCAGCTGTTGGGATCTTTTAATGTAATGAGAGTCTGCTTCCCACCATATAATAAATGAATGTTGTTCTAACCCTGGCAGATCAAGATGCAATTGCACTCTTTACTGTTTCCAGGAGCAGGCCCAAATTTGGGTTTCCTGGACCACTTTGGGGCTTTGACTGATCGACTGAGTGAGCCACAAGCTTTCAGCTTGAACCTGCCAAAGATCCAGCAGTTTGTTACAGAGCCTTCCTGTGGCGAAGGATTGCTGCCTGTTGGGTGGGTTGGAATCAGACTGGTCCATTTTAATTGTCTGTAGCTTGCTGTAAGGGCTGGCATCTCATACCTGATCTGGGACAGTGCTTCAGGATTAGCTCCAAGTTGCTGATGCGAATTAGAATTCAAATTGTTTGTCTTGGTTGTTTTTAATCTGAATTAAGGTAATGAATTTTTTATTGAGGCAGTTGTGATGTTGGTATCTCCAACATTAAAAATCTTTTCTTTGTTTACATTTGAGTCCTCCTAGAGAATAAAAGTAAACCTGAGACCTAAGCTCTGAACTAGGAATAATAAGGTCCATATGGAGAATTATTTCAGTCTATCTGGAATGGTTTGAATCTGCATTTCATTTCACACTCTTTCATGTGTAGACAAGGGCAAAGGATGCAATCCTGTGGAATGTGTGATATTTGAGAGGCATAGTTGATTTTGAGACATCTTTTCCAGCTTTGTGGAACCTTTCAGCTGTGTAAATAAAAAGCAAAACAGGGAGGGAGTGTTTTCCTCTTGCATATAAATGCCTTTTCTAGGTACTTTTTCATAGTTTCATACCTATTCCACTATATTAATGACAAAAATGGTCTGTGGTATCCTTCACTTCTTTCTCCTTTAGCTGTTTCTGGAGTGCCCATTGCTCTGTCAGTCTTGGCATGTCTCCAGATTCAGTAGCTTAGAGCACAACCTTTTTATTTCAAACCATGATTCAAAAACACATGACAGAAATACCCATGTAGCTGTCTGGGTTTGGGATGAGTGGGTGGAGATGCTGGTGGCACTTCCCAAGGCAGTCAGGAGAGTGAAAGCTCTCCCCTTGCTCTCTCTGGGTGGCAGAAGCATCCTTGTGATCCAGCTGGCTTTTCTGCATCATCAGGGTATGTCTGTAACCTTTGTCATAAACAGTGAAGTCACTTTTTCTGTCAAAATAGTCACCACTTTACAATGCTCACATCATGTAACCTGTAGGAATGTGCTTCCTTTCCTTGCTGTGCTGTGATGATGTGTTACTGAATGCCTGGACAAGCTTTAATGGGGAAAACACTTTCCCTGCTGCTCACCCTCTGTAAACACACTTCTTCCCCTCCCAGGTCATGTAACCATCCTAAAGCTCAAGTTTAGTAAGTGGCCAGGATTCTAGCAGGAGCACAATTCGAATGGATTGCTTTTGTTTTGATGTGATCAAAAAACACCCACAAAGAAAACATGTTGGACTAGGGATGTTCTCCAGCAGGGTGGAGAGGAACTCTATCCAGCTTTTCTTTCACAGTGTCCTGCAGCTATGCTGAAGCCTTAGCAACCTTGTTCATGTTATCTCACATTAGGCACTGGTTAAGCACAGCCCTTAAATACAGGCCTAACTTTAAATATTCCTGGCTTTACTATGCAAAAGTACTTTTGTTTTGCTTTTTTGGGACCACAGCACGAACAGCCACAGCTTCCTGTGGAAGGGGAACATGAGAAAACCTGGGCAAGTCCCAGTACTAGCAGCACTTGGAAGAGCCATCCTCTGTGAGAAGCCGTGAAGCCTTTGTAGTGGGAGCAGGTACAGGGTGCTGGGGGTCTCAGAGCAGCAGTTTCAGTATGTGGGAAGAGGTGTGTAAAGTGGGTGCACTGAGGGGTATTCAGAGATGAAAGCCAGCTGTATTTTGTAAAGTGTTGCTTCTGGTTGTGTTGGCAGTGTGCAGAGAAAAAGTTGAAGAGTTGTGGAGAGAAGTTGTTATTAGTTAGGTTCTGTTTGGAAAGGGGAGAGATGGATCCTTGAAGGCCATGAACTGAGAAATGCTGAGAATGCTAATTAAGCAAAGGGGAAAGTATATTTTTAGGTTATTTGCATCAGTTGTGACATGCTCCACTGTTTCATTTCCAGCTCTTTGCAATTAAACTGGGTGATTCAAGGTCCAGACAAAGGACATAATAATTTAAATTTGAATAAATGTTTAGTCAAAACCGTTAAATTCACAGCTACTGCATTAATATACCTTCTGTATTCTTTGACATTCTGTATTCATTATTGCTGCAAGTGCACTGTCAAGAGGGAATTTTAAACCAATATTAGTAAATCACTATGTAAAATTCAAAATGCTACAATTCCTAACAAGTTTATTTATCCAGACTCAGAATGGATGTTTCCATTTCCAGTACTTGAGACCCAGGTAGTTTTACTGGGATACAACCTGAATTCAAAATATCCCCTCCACAGAGAGAACTTCTTATGAACCACTAGTTCAGAGGCCTAAAGTTGCTTCTAGCAAATACAGAAGATAATTTCTGAATAAATTAATATATTGGAGGAAATCATAAGCTGCTTACAGGGTGTTTGCAAACAGGAATAGAGAGTAGATTCATCAAAGAAATTACTCAGCTTGAGTAATTTGTTCAGCTCAGAGCATATTTACCTGGCTGTGAAGGCAATGAGGAAGTTTAATTGGCAGACGTTTGTATTGTGCTTTGATACAGTTGTATGAAAGGCAATATGAAAGGGAAGCGTCTTGTTGTTTCTAGGGTTATAATTCCTTCTGCAGTTTGTGTGAATGCAGCCTTTTCTTCAGGGTTGCATAAAAAAGGGATGCAGTGGTTGTTTTGCAGCACATGCATGTGGGGGAGGTCCTAGGAAGGATGTCTTCACTCCGAGTGGCACCCTGGCTGTGTCTGCCCTGCTGCAGAGCCAGCCCCACACACTTGCCCACAGTCTGCAGGCATCTGGTGTGCAGTCTGAGGGTGGAAGCAGCTCAGCACAGACTGCCCTGGGGGTGTTACAGACCCTGAGTACCCTGAGTTGTCTCTGCTTCAGCTGATGCTGAATATAGCAGAAAGGTCTCAGTATTGTATTTTAACTTAGCCAAGTTTTACAGAGAAGACAGTAAACATTTTCCACAAGGGTAGTGAAATCCCCACTGTATTTGTTCTGTCCAACTCACTGTCTGCTCTTTAAAGGAGCTGTCAGAAAACTGCAAGTAAACATGCAGAAGAGCAGATACAGGGCTGGGAAGTACTTTGTATATACCTGAACAGAGTGTCGCAGTACTCAATATCTAGAGAGAATCCTTCTCAGTTACATCACCATTGATTTTTGGAAATGGATAAATGTTACTGGGAGCAAAATTTGGCCCATACAACTAAGTAATAATATCTTTTTACAGGAAGTGTATTTATAAATAAAGGGTGAGCCTCAGATCTTCAAGTTACATTTGCAAAGCTACTGCATGAAAATTGGCATGGTTCCTTCCAGTCAAGTGATCTTGGAGACAGTTTTGCTGCATCACAAGCTGCAATAGTATCTCTGAAGCTTTGAAAATGAACACCAGTGTCTCTGTAACAGGATACTATTTGTGAGTTTTAATTGGAACCAGTCATGTTTGAATGATGCAAACTTTGAAATAGCAGGGCTAACCCAAGAAAGCTATTCAGGATTTATCTACAGTGTTCTCCAGATACACAGGGGTGAAGAGCTTATTGAGATCAAGGCCCAGCATGAGATTCTGCTCTGAACTTGAACTGAATTGAACAAATCTTTTGTGTGTATGTTTTGAAGACATTTGAGCGCTTTGAATGTCTTCCTTCCTCTCCTCCCTAGCTTGTTGAGGACTAGATGCAGAAATATTACAAGACAGGCTTTTGCAAAGGGGGAATTGAGTCACAGAGAAGCTGAATGCCAAATATTTAAAGTCAGTGTTTGTCTTGTCACTTAACAAAACTTCTGTGGAAGAGGTAAGGAGGAAGGAAATGGATGTTGGATCATCTTCTCTAACGCTGTAATAGTTATGTAGAAGCAACTGACCTGGGTGAGAATTAAATTTTAGCTTTTGCCATTTGGCTGGGAAACTCTAGCTAACACACTCAAATACACTGTTGTATTTTAGTACAACAGTCTGTCTATTTAAATGCTTCCTTAAAGCTGATGGACCATGACAAGATTTTTCTCTGGAAGTAGGTGGCCTGTCCTCTTTGTTGCACAAGTGTGATTATCTTACAAATTTCTTTTAAAAGGGTTACTGGCACTGCCTTGGTTGCTCTAATGGGGTCCTTGAGGACTGAGTTGAAGAAAATCCTGTTGATTGTGCACTCCATTCTCTAGGTGAGCACCAGCTGGCCTCTCCAGACGCTGTCCCTACTGACAGCCTGGGTGGCTCTCATGGCCCTGGTGGGGTATGTTCAAGCTCTGGTAGCTGTGTCGTTTCTGCCTACAAACCAACCAAAACAAACCAACACAAACCTACCAAAAAAGCTCCACACCCCAAAACTCCCAAGCAATGGAAAAAAAGCCTAATGAAAAAAGAGAAATAACACCAGAATTTGATGGACTGAATATATGATATGCCATAATAATTTCCAATAGACAGAAAGTGATTTTTGATGGAGGTAGTCAGAACTAGACTAGCAGGACCAAGGGCTTGTTATAATGACAAGAAAACCTGGCTCCAGAATAGAGCTTGAGCTGACTGCTGTTGACATTTCTTTGCGATGTAAACCTGAGTTTTCCCAGCTGAATATGTCTTGTTGTTCCTCCATTCACTGCAGGTTTTCTCTAAGTTTGGGTTGGAGTAAGTACTGAACACTTAAAATGTGGTATCTTATGAGATTATGTTCTTCCATCATGATGCAGTGGTACATGAAAAATCTCTAAATTAGAATGAATGGAAGAGCAGATAGATTCCTCTAATCAGAAAAATCATAAATGTTAAGTCTCTTGGTGTGTATTGCTTTGTGGTTTGCTTTAGTCTTGATTTAGACCAGCTTTAGAAAGTTAGTATCAACCAGAAGTTAAATCTTCTAGGCTATCTTCCCCCCTCTTTTTTTTTTTCCCTGGTTTAGAAGTGAATAAAGTAGCTTTGTACAGTTCTTGAAACTGAGCCTGAAACAGCTCTGAACAAAATATAGTGTTCCTTTCAAAATCTTGGAAATAATTACATCATAGGCAAATTGGGCCAGAAACCATTAATAGTGTTCTTTGTGAGATGAAATCCCGTGGGAGGACCGATTTCAGCAGACTGACATTGTTTACAAATAGATTCAGTGACAGGTATGGTTGTCCATTCTGAGGGACAACTGAAACTATGGCCTATAACAGACTTCTCAGAATAACTGCCTTGCTTTTGATAACAAGCTGAAAACATACCTTGGTGCTCCTCTGGTCAACTTCACGCTGATCACACTGGGAGTGAAGGCTGTATTTGGCACTAGAAAACTATTTGTAGGGGCTTAAAGAGAAAATAAAAGCCTTGCTTGCATAAACTCCTGGTCTTTGAGAATTGCTGGAGGAACAGGGAGCTGTGTCCAGATGTCTCTGCTGGCCTTCATAAGCTAGGAACAGCACAGGAAGCTGGGCATCACAGGCTTTCCCTTCACCAGCATATTAAACACAGTATGTGTGGATCTCCCTGCTACCATACAGTAGTTTTCATTACTGGCTCCCCCTCACCTTCCTTATTAGAAAACCTGCATTGCAGGATGGAAATCACAAAGATTGGTAATATTAACTGTTTGACCTCAATCTACAAAAGCATTTAGTTCTCTAGGTAAGTAGGCTAGTCTGTACATGAAAACTAGACTGGCACAAGCTCTGGTCTGGGCACAATTACGGCTGTTTCTGGGTGATACAAAGCACATTACTGCCTGTGTGCATGCTTCTGCAGGAGGGTGAGCTGTGTTTGTTCCTCCATTGCCAGAGCATCTTTACGTGGACAGTGGGACTGTGTGGGAAGAGCCTTCTCGTGGGAACCAGACACGTGCTGGGGACCATGGTTTTTCTGAAGGATCTCACTTGTGCTTCCCCAGATGGTGTGGTCCAAATGGTAAACACATCTTTCTCTCTGACAGCTGCCTCCAATACATTACTCCATTAGTTACAAGTGTTTGGTCTTTTCCATGTTTTTAGGCCTGAAGGCAAAGCTCTAGAGAACAACACCTGGTCAATGGCTCCCTGTGTTTAAGTGTTATCTGCAGTTACAGGTAGAGGTGAACAACTCCATGGTGTGGGGGAAGTCTGGCAGTTGATACAGGGTGAGCCTCTGAGTAGATGTCCTCCTCTTTGGATGGTGAACACCACACTGATGTACCAGCAGAGCAATTGTTTGAAGTCTCCCTGATTTGCTGCAGGGAAAAGATGCCAGAAAAGGTCAGATCACTACTTTAACACAAACCAGTTGAAGGCAGCTGGGAATGTGCTCATTCAAACTGCTCCCATGATGGAGGTGAGCAGCTGGGGTCAGTAGCAGCTTCAAGTGTGTGCTCATGGATCAGAATCTCCAGGATCACTGCTCCATTGCTGTCTGTACTAGGGAGAGGACTGGGACCTGGCTGTTGCTAGAGTTTTCAGCTGTGTGACCTTGGGATGGGTCCATGAGATCCCATGGAGATCTAGATATTTGAGGATGGCTGCAAACTAGAGGTGTAACAGTATATTTCATTTGTTATTCTTTTCACTTGACTGGTGCTTTGAATCTCAAAACTGAGGTTTTGGGTTGTAATTTAGATGTAATGAAAAATATAAGTCAAGTAATTTTAAAAAGTGATCATTTTATATGCAGTAATTTTAAAATGGTAACAAAGGCTAAAATATCCATGTCATGAAAAACAGTCTAAAGTGAACATCTCTAAATGTTTCAGTTGGTCATTTTGCTTTTACTTGTAAAGTAATGTCAGTTAAGGCAATGTGGATTTCATTATTTCCTGGTAATGTGCCAGCCATAAATCTGGCAAAATTACAGTTATATCAAAATAAACATGGTTGATGAAAATGTTAATCTCCATTCTAATTAAAAAAAAAAAAACAAACAAAACAAGGCAGCCCAAGACCAGCCTTGCAACCCCAAAAACTCTAAACCATGGCAGCTTTACCTGACCAAAGGAAGAGCAGCACTGCTGTTACCACTGGAGCATCTCTCTTACAGTCACCATGTTTGATTTATACTTGTGAAAAAAACCCTGCAGCTTCCATAGCTGAAAACCAAGTTGCTTCTCTTTAAGAGAGTAGCTGATGAGGGCAATAGCTTGTGCTACCTGTGAATCAGCATGAGAGATCCAGAACACATTCACAGTGATGTGCATGTGCCTTCTGTAAAAGGAGTCACATTGTTTTTAAGGGATGGAAGACAAGGTGCCTGTAGAATCATAGCCTTTAAAAACATGCAGTATAGCCCACATCAATTCTGATCTGTCTGAAATTATACTCTAGGTTTGGGGTCTTAAACAAGTTAATTTTATGAAGTGTTGCTTGCTACCCATACCCTTTCAACAAGGACCTAGTTTCTTACATAATAAAAAATTATTGACTGCAATGCCAGGTAGTTTCAGTAAATCATTTAACTTTTACTTTGGAAGTCTGTTTTAGAGGAAAATTTGGATTGTAAACAACTACAGGGAAATAGTTACAAATAAAAACTGCAAAAACATGTAACAGGGATAAAGAAAAAGCTGTATTTTAATGGTAATACCTTGCTTTTTAGGAATTAGCCTCTGTATTTACCGCAACCAGCAGCAACCTTATTGAGAGCAAACTTCTAACAGAGAGATTTTGTTGTGCCACTAGAAAGCTTTTCCTCCCCTCTTTCTTGCCCAGGCCACCAGCCTTGTTTTCCTCCCCTGACAGGCATGTTTTGTATTGTGCTTTGCAGGAGGCTGTGAGGGCTGCTGAAGATGTCCGATAGTCTGGATATTGAAGAGAAACCTCCAGCTCCACCTTTGAGAATGAACAGCAACAATCGCGATTCTTCAGCACTAAACCACAGCTCAAAACCACTTCCCATGGCCCCTGAGGAGAAGAACAAGAAAGCCAGGCTGCGCTCCATCTTCCCAGGAGGAGGGGATAAAAGTAAAGTATCAGCAGTGCGGACGGGTGGCTCCTTCTCTGAGCTTTCTGGTGCTCATTGGTTTTCGTGTTTGCTTTCTGCCACTATTTTCTTTCTGTTTCAGTCGCAGGCCATGGTAGCAAAGCCTTCTGTTCCAATTACTCTAGAAACATACTTCAAAAGAGGAGGAGGTGTCCAGTCAGTTACTTTCTTGTCTGTGAAAAGACCCTGAAATGTGCACGCATTGTGCAACTTGGCTTTTAAAAATAACTTTAGAGTTAAGCTTGGGAATCCCTTCCTTTGGATTTTGCTTTGCATTAGCAGCAGATAGAGAGAAGAGGATGTGTCCTTGTGAGAATACATTCACAGAAGTGACAGGGCAATATGCCTGACACTTTGAGGTTTTTTAATGCACTTACATTCAAAGAACAGGAACAAGGACTCTTCTTGCTTGTTCCTTTTGGTGTGAAAGTGGACACAGAATGGCTTGGTGTATAACCTGCTAGGTATGGATGCAGCAAAAGAGCCTTTTAAACATGCAGCAAACAGCATTTCTGTTGCATTCTTTGAAATGCATTTGTGGAAAGGAGTGTGTTTTGACTTAGCATATTTACAGGTTTAAGGGAAGGTATCTTTATTTCTAGTGCTGTGGGAACTGATGGGCTGCACCTGCAAGGCTGATGTCACTGCAAGGCCACTCTTGATTATCTTTGGAAGGTTGGGGTCACTGGGGATGTTCCTGATGATGGAAAAAAAGCACATGTCAATATGTCTTTAAGATGGAGGATCTGGGGAAGTGCAGGCCATCCAGTCTCACCTTGGTCCTTGGGAAGGTGGTAGAGAAAATTCTCCTGGAAGCCAGTTCCATGCAAATGAAGGATAAGAATGTGGTTAGAAATAGTCAGCATGGATTGGTGGAGGGGAATTCATGCTGGGCTGTACTGACAGCCTTTTACCTTGAAGTGACAGGCTTTGTGGTGAAGGGAGAGCAGTGGTTGTTACTTCTGTTTAGTAAGGTGTTGAGCAGAGCTTCCCACAGTATCCTCACAGACAGACTGGTGAAGTACAGTATAGATAAGTGTACAGTGAGGTAGACTGAAAACTGACTGAAACACTGGGCTCAGAGGTTGTGGTCAGCAGCATGAAGTCCAGCTGGATTCCAGAGGGATTCTGTCATTAATGTCCATCAGTGTCCCTCCAAGGAGAGCTCAGAACTGTAGAACTGAGGTCATTCCTTTGGAGCTCCAGCTTACCTGTGCAGCTTGGCTGCCCCATTCGTGAGGCTTCATGAGGTTGTGTGGAGCAGCTGGAGATAGTCTGGCATTCAAAACTCCTCACAGGCAGTAGAAGGCACAGTGGCAGTCCCATTCCTCCCCTCAGCCGTGGGCAATCCTGATAACTTTTCTGATATGAAGACTGTAACTGGATGGGTCCATTTCTTGTGCATACCTGGCCAGTTCACTCTGCAGATTGTTCTCCCAAATGTCCCGTTCTGGGAACAAAATTAATTTTCAATTGATTCGTTTTAAGGGCCAAAATGATAGTTTCTCCCAGCTTGCTTAATTCCTCTAAAGACTTGGATCACTTCTTCCCCTAAGTGCTAGCAGGATGGTATTATCCCTTTCCAAGGAAGCATTTCTTAAGTAGGAGATGCTATGTAATATGCATGCAGGAAAGGGGAGACCCAGAAACAACCCATCCTGGAAATGATCAGTGACATTAAAAATATAATTACCAGTCAGAGCAATCTTAGGGAACATACAAGTGTCATGATTTTAAATGTGACTGTGAAGGAAAAGTTGGGTAAGATTTATAGCTAAATTTTGTTGGGTGAAATAATAAATGGAGGAGGTTTAGCTTGACTGGCCAAATCCCTTGAGGTAGTTTCACTGCAGGGCTGGTTTGTGGGTCAGGGTATCAGCTGGCCTGTGAGTGCTTCGTAGACTCTGTGACAAATTTTTGAGACTCCTGCTTATAAAACAGAAGGTGATTGATATGTCTGCACTCATCTAGTACAGTGCTTTGCAGTGTCACAATGTTAAATCCCTAATTCATCACTGTTGCAAGTCAATAGAATGTGAAGAAAACACCATGGCAGGGTATTTCTGTCTGAACCTGCAGGAACTTTATTGTCTTTCATTTGCTCACCAGACAGGAGGGATGTGAGGATGGATATGGTACAGTGTGTTCTCTCCAAGGCTGTGGTGTGTGTCAGGACTGCTGTGCCCAGGAATCTTTTGCGGTCCCTCCCCTGTTGGAGTGCAGCGTTTTCAGTTAGAGTTTGAGCACTTGTGTTTAAAACCTTGTTTTGGCAAGCCACTGATGGCTCTGTGGGACCCTTCTGTGCATCTAGAGTTGAAATAAACCATTTAGTGTCTTGCCCCTTCCCATGGCACCTGACCTCCTTATGTTCCTTGTGTAGCTCCTCTCGCTCCCGAGGCTGTAAAGAGGGAGGCAGATGAGAAGCAAACGCAGGTTGACTAACTTCTAAGTCTGCCTGCTTCAGTAAGATACTCCACATTCTGGGAATACTGGTAGAATGATTTAAAAAGAAAAAAATTCTGGAGACTAATAAGACCTGAATTTTATGATATGTCCTAGTTAATTGAGAGCTCAGAGCTTTTCCAAAGACATTTAATGGGATTCTGTTGCTGGGCAGATTCTGTCTTTTCTGAAAGAGAGCTGCTGTTTCAGCCTTTTAGTTGGAAGAGGAGTCACCGCATGAGCTGCTGGTTTCACAGAACCTGTAGGGAAAAAAAAGGGTTATCTAAAAAAGCCTTTCCTCTAATTTGGTTGATTTTGAAATGGATTCAAACCATGTTGGAGAGCAGACAAACATACACATGGTGTGTCCTGTGTGATTTTCTACCTCAGGAACCCACAAAGTCAAATAGGAGTTGGTTTCTAGATATGAAAACTCAATGAAAAAAAGAACTGAAGAAAGAAATCATACTGATTAGAGATAGCCTATGAAGGCTACTTTATGAACAACTTGCTTTGGCAGCAGTCACATTGGCTGAAAGAAAAACAAAATAAAATAGCACCTTGTAGACCTTCCCTAAGAAGGGCTGTCAGTCTGGCATTGTGTTAATCTGGGTCTGTTTCTCAAGTTGAATGAGTGTTAATTGATTTGCTTTCGACTTTTAAAACACTATTTTAAGCACACCTGATTGTTACAAGTTTTAAATTAAAAGCTGTTCAGAAAATAAATGCTTGTTAACATTTTGCCTCTAGCCAACAAGAAGAAAGAAAAGGAACGTCCTGAGATCTCTCTTCCTTCAGACTTTGAACACACCATTCATGTGGGATTTGATGCCGTCACTGGAGAATTCACAGTAAGTAACTGCTGTATTTAGTGTTTACCAGAACTTCTAGTTTCTTGATGGTAAAATAACCTCCTATTGCCAGAAACATCAGATCACAGCAGCCAGGCTGTGAAGAAAGAGACTTTTATTTGTTGGGCTTAGGATTTGGAGTGTTTAACTTGTGATTCAGGCTGCTTTTTTTTTTCCTCCTCCAAGGATTGTCAACAGAGTGTCTGTGGGAAATGAAAACTAGGAAAATGTAGGTGTATGCTTTTACCAGTCACCCAAGTTACAAGGGTTGGTTATTCAATGTCTTTGGGAAAGCATAAAAAAACCCCCCACATGCATAGTAGACAACCACGCTGAAGTGCAAAGCCAAGCTGCACTGCAGGTAGCCCTTGGAGACGCTCAAAAAACTGCAGCACTGTGGAGCTCCATTCATTTTAATTTAGTATCCTTCAAAATATGTTTATACACTAGGTGATCAGTGTTTCTAGCCTTTATGTATTCATAAAGTAGCTGTCAGCTTTTGCTTCTTGAATCTCAACAAAGTGTTTGGAAAAACGAATCTGATGGAAGCTCTTTGAAGAGTGCAGGAGCTTCAGAGCAATTTTTTCTCAGATTACTAGTGGGCTGCTGAAACCATTGTTCCTTAAAGCTGAGGTGGCAGTGAGTTTACTGTTTTGTTAAGCTGTGGAGGTGAGAGGGAGCATTACCAACTGCTGCTGCCAGTAGTGCCCCATGAGCTGAGTGGTGAGACTGTGTAAATACCATTGTGGACTGTGCTAGTGCTGACTGGCAGGATACACCAAACAGGATGGGACAAATCATTTGCCTGGGCAAAGGATGGCTAATTTTCATAATTTGATCCTTAAATGTGATTTCTTCATAATTTTGTACTTTGATTGCTACTTTCATTTCACAAAAACGTTTCAGAAAGCTGGAAACTTCCTGTGTCCTACGGTAGCAGTTGCAACAACAGGAATAACAGTAGAAGAAAAAAGACACATTTAAGTACAGCATGTCTTCAAAGGAGTAGTGAAATTGAATTGTCCTTAGTAATTAGGAAATGCAGCCACATTTAAAATAAGTGGACTAGTTAATTAGGAATTTTAACATAGATGTCATAAAATCTTAATTCAAAATTTATCCTGTGCCAAACCCTGGGGCTTGACTAAATGTCTATTTTAAAAGGCCCTATATGGTCATTTTTGATCAGAAACTTTGCATAAAGCTTCGCATAAAGCTTTTAAAATTGTGTTTTCCCTGCTGACTATCCTGATTTTTTTTTCCCTCTCTTTCTTTCCTTGTAGCCACTTTATTGTTCAGATTAATCTTTAGTGCTCTTCTCCTTATCTTCATATAATATTATGTTACTTTATGCTTTTGTTTCTCTCCTTTTTGTGTTTGCATCACTTCTTCTTGTCTGTCTTCACCTTCCCACTTCCCTTCTCTTCCCACTGGATGTTCAGCTGTTCTTATTCTATATCTGTTTTTCCTTTCAGCCTTCTATCTTTATTTCTGTCCTGTGTTTGAGACTTTTTCCTTCTGACTCCATGCAAACACAATGGGTCACATTCATGTTCCCTCATAATCTGACTGGTGGTCAGGGTCCTGGTTAGTTCATGTCCCTGGCAGCTGAAACAGAAAGGAGGGACCTCAGGCTTAATACACTTCAGTTCTAAGCACAAGCACTCACTATCTGTATTTCAGGGATCAAGGTTTGGATTATTTTGAATGTTGTTATTATCTACTTGTGTTTCAAAACAGACTCTAGCATCAGACATCTTTTGGGTTTTTTTGCTCTCAGATGCCACCAACACAGAGCAAATCAATTCTACATGGCTAAAGAGGTCCAACTTTGTTGCTGTAGCACAGTTTCTTTTTAAATATCTTTTTCCCTTTTCAAACAGTGTACGTGAGATGTGTACTGTTTTGCAATTACACTTGTTCCTGAAGTGTGGAAGTGCAGTGCTGCAGTCTGAGAAAGCTGTAACCAATTCAGAACTAACCAGAGGGACAGCTTGCCAGCACAGGGCCTAATGCTGTAGTCCTCAGTGAAGTCAAACATCAATCAAAGGAAGGAAGTTTTTGCACCATTAAGAAAAAGATATTGATCCTAACTAATCCCAAATGCAGGCATTACATTACACACTACATTAGGCATGTTTGGTTTGTCCCAACCTGGATAGAACCTGTGTATCAGCTGGGTAGTCATGTGGTAAGTACGTCCTGCAGAGGGACTGCCACTAGCCCATACCATGTTCTGATATTTCCACTGTCTAGTGATCACGCTGTCTGCCTCTTTCAAAAGTTTGGAAGTGCCATGGGAGTGTCCAATCAATGTGCAAACATACAGGGATTTTTGGTTTGAATTATTGCAGCTGTCATGCCAGTAATGCCTGCTCTCCTGGTTATATGCAATGCACTGGGCCACTTTCTGACCCCAAACCATTGCCCCCAGCTGCTTCCCCTGACTGCTGTTAGATGCATCCTAATGCACAGTTGCATGGGCTCCTGAGTTCTGGCTTTCAGGCTTGAGCACCGACCAGTGTTGTCCATCATGAAGAAATATTACATCTCCATTTCACTCTGCTTGGAGCAACCACATTTGCTAAGAAATGGGGCTTTTAAAGCAGATAATAAAATTGGTTGGAAACTGTTGGGTGGGAGCACGTTGCTAGAGCTTTATGTTCCTTATTGGAAAAACGAGTTGCATTTTATGAATGAAGGACAGCATGGTTAGCAGGCCTTTGGGGAGTATTTTTTGTAAGGCACGCATGTTTGAAACCATTTTGTCATCCCCAACATAGAAGAAAATGTGGTTACCCACCAAACTTTTAAAGCTTCCAGGTTATAACATTAGTAAGTGGGAAAAGTTGTGGCTGTAGATCCAAAGAAGTTGCACCTTCCTAACCTAATCAAGCGTTTTTTTACTATTGTCCTGGTTTTCAGTCTGACACACACAGATTGTTTGTGTTGTGGCAGTGCACAACCTTCCAGATTTCAAAATCTGACTTTGACCATCTGCTCCCTCCACTGGTCCAATGGTGATCTCAGGACTGGAGAATGCCCAAGACTGGAAAAACTTTTATATAGCCATTCAAAAGTGGTAGTCTGGCTTCAAAACAAGTCAAACAGCAAAAGCCCAGATATTTCTCAGGGGTTTTTTTGGGTTTTGTTTGTTTGTTTTGGTGTTTGGTTTTTTTTTTTTTTTTAATTTTAAATTGGCAAGGGAAATCACATGTAATTTTTCTAGTCAATTGCCATTAATTCTCAGGAATGTATTTTTTTGAGGAGAGAAAAACTGTTTAAAAAGCGAGAGGAGGGGGAATGATGCTTCCAAACTTTGGAACGGTTGTGATTTTTCTGTTCTCCTAAACCTGCCTTCCTGTAGCTGTCTACCACCTGATCTATTTGGTATCCACCTCATAACTCCCATTTTAGATGGGACTTGCCCATTCTGGCCCATTGGTTTCCTCCTCCTACCACCTTCTAAGTTTTCCCACATTCTGTTTTAACTTTCTTTTCTTTATTTACGTCCATTACAGCCAGATCTCTATGGCTCACAGATGTGCCCAGGGAAGCTCCCAGAGGTGCGTCACAGGCCCCAAATGCTTCTTTGAGATGTCATAGCACTGCAGCAACAGGTTGATGTGTGTGCAGTAGATTTGTTGCTTGGCTTTTCCCACTTTTTTCAATCAGTCCTAAACTTTGGAGGTCCATGTCACACATTGTTTTGTGGACAACTTCTGAGAAGAAGCTATATGGAAGTAGATTGGGGTGGCATGCTTTTCCTTCAGAGAGCCCTACAATTTGCTGGGCAATGTCAGCTGTACAGTAAAGGGGGAAATGACATGCTGTTAAATGTAGGGAATTACCCTGAATAACTGAAGCAAGTTCTCATCAATAGAATTTCAGTGTAACGCTGGGGCTTTTAGTGACTGGATCGATTTTCAAATTCTGCGTCACCCATAAGATGTCCAAGAATTCATCCAAGGCTTTGGCACTCCCAGCCTGTTTTCTGAGTCCTTGGTTTCTGTATATTTGCAGTAGAGAATTTAGAGACATCCTTTGAAGCTGTGGTATACCTCAGTGTCATGATTTTGAGAGCTGAAAGACAGATTCTTTACCGCACAGTGTTCCCTGGTATGCTAAAAATTAATTGTATCAGGGTGGGGTTTACCTTTGAATCAGACAGCAGTGATCATTTCAGCAAAATGTGTTTGCATTCCTAAGCATGAAAAGTCCAGTGTAAAGCTCCTGAAAAACACTGTGTTGTCCACCAACAGAGAATAGTCTTGTTATGTCTGCCCTGAATCACCAGACAAACAAGCTTAAGCCATAAATTCCGTGGTAGAGCAGAGTTGATTTCCAGAGAAGTTTCATGCTCTTTTTTTTTCTTCTCACAGTCATTACTTTTCTTTTTAAAGTTGGGTCCTTGTTTTAGCTAGATTTTTTGATAGAGATTAAATTATTGCATCT
The DNA here is from genome assembly GCA_013186435.1 of Turdus rufiventris. Classification (NCBI taxonomy): domain Eukaryota; kingdom Metazoa; phylum Chordata; class Aves; order Passeriformes; family Turdidae; genus Turdus; species Turdus rufiventris. The sequence continues at coordinate 75,959 of PYHW01010257.1, forward strand.
AATTTTAATTGTAAGGTGTCAATCAAAATTTCTGCAAGTAATCTTACAGCGAGCATGGGATCTAGGTAAAGATCTGTGAGGCTGCAGATTTTAAATCCTCTAAACCCACTTTGTTTCCACTCGACATCTACAGGGCATTCCAGAGCAGTGGGCCAGGCTACTACAGACCTCCAACATAACAAAACTGGAACAAAAGAAGAACCCACAGGCTGTTCTTGATGTTCTCAAGTTTTATGATTCAAAAGAAACAGTTAACAACCAGAAATACATGAGCTTTACATCAGGAGGTAAGTGGACATCTCCCAACAGGGGAGGTCAAGCTCCAAAACGAGTCAGAGCAAAGTTCAACATTCAAGTGGTCAGGAAGCAACCTGAACCAATTCTACATTGTGGAATACTCTTGAAATTAATTCCTTTTCTCCTTTTTTCCCCTCAAACATCATTAAAATGGTGATTTTGCTTTGTTGCAGCTTTTTAGAACTAACCAAGATTTTGAAACAAAAATACCATTGAGATAGCATTAATTTAGTAGAGTGCCTCTCAACAGCTTCAGCTAAAAAAGGGGGTGTCTGTAGCCAGCAGGGTGTGGCCCACATTTGAAATATAACCTGCTGGGTTCCATTTCCTCCATGGTGTTGTCTGTGGCACTGGAGACTTGTCATTTCCTCAGTTTGAAGGTTCAACTGAGACAACTTCCAAAATGCAGAAGCTTCTCAGAAGTCTTTCTAAAAACTATGCACTTACCTCCAGGATTGAGAGACAGCATCTTCTCCTCTCCCTCAAATTCCATAATTAAAGGATTTGACTATTTTGACACTTAACTGTGTGCTAAAATAGCAATTCCCTTTGTGATGAAGTGCATACTTCAAAACAGTTCATGTGTGCTTCTGAATCCAGGAGCTGTTCTCATGCTTTGTCAGCATAGAGCTGCCATGGCTAAGGGGGGTTTCAAGGAAGCTTTTCTGTAGAAATGTTGCCAGCAAGGTAATGAGAATGAATGTGTGCAATTTATTGAAAAAAAAAAAAAAACACAGAAGAAAAGGAGAAAAAGGAGCTGCTTTAGCTCTTGGGTGGAACAGAAGTATTGACAGTTAAAGAACAATTTGCATTTTCTTGACCAAATTTATATTTACTTTTTTTACTGGCAAACAGGGCAAAAAAGAGACACAGTGTGGAATTTTGTCCTGTTCTCTTCTTTGCTGTTGCTCCTGAAGGCATGGTGTGAAAGAAAAACAATCTCCATTTGGGTTGATTTATTCTATGGGATTCCCCAAAACAGGCAGGGCTTTTTTCTAACAGCATCTGGTTCATTCTTCTTTGCTCATTGCAGATAAAAGCGCCCATGGATACATAGAAGCCCATCCATCGGTGAGTAGGAAGGTAACCTCTGATCTTCCTAGTGTTCAAGAATTGTGGAGCAAGCTCTGAGCTTTCATGATTTTCCACTTGAGATCTTTTTAAAAAGGTGAAAGTCTAGTTTAGCAGACAGAAAATTGCTGGCTGGTTTTAGCCATGGTGTATATAATTCACAACAATATGCAGCTTTGCCTAATGAACCCATTTTAATTTAGTTTTAGAAATTCAGAATCCCATTTCTACCAAGTTTTGTGATTTCACCTTAGTATAGCTGGATATATAACTTAATATAAATAAGGTTATAATTGATATGTAACTCACTGGAACCATTGAAGGACAGTTTTAAATAACCATCCAATTAATGCTGTCTTGCAATAACAATCCCAGAGATGTAGGAATGGCATACACGTTAATACTGACCAAATTTATTAGAGTTATTGTTAGTGAATTAAATAGCAAGTGACTAAATTGGGATTTGGCTTTTATTTTAAAGTGTTAAGCAGTTTCATATGACATTTGTGATTACACAGCCAACTGTGCATAATGAAATGAAAATCATCTTTGAATATTCACACTTCAGATCTTCAATCATTGCCACTTTCCTTACCTTTAATAACACACTTTTCAGAGGAAGTGTGGTGTTCACCAGAGCACAGTAAGCCTTCCCAGTAGCTTTTCCAGCAGGTATGGACACCTTGGCAGATGCTGTAGTATTTTTATCTAACAGACAGAGGCAGTGGTGAGACGGTCAGCATGACAGCTTTTCAAAATTACCAACTCAGGTCTCCCTGTTTGCCGTGGGTTTCCCTTACTGGTATTTCTACTAGACCAAAGGGATGGCCTCTGAATATGTTGAATGCCTTTAATTTGTTTCAATTCTCTAAGTAGCCTGTTGTAGCCAGTTTTAAAGCAGTTGGTACACACTTCACTTTCACTTTTTTGTTTCACCAGCAAATTTGGGATGACATGATATAACCCCCTGCCACTGAGCATTAGCTGGGACTGGTGGAGTTCAATGAATTTAAACCTTTAAGTGTTGTGCTGAGTTTAACTTAGAACTTCAGCCCATAGGAGCATGTACATATCTCAGTTGGCCTCCGATGTCTAGGAAGACTAAGGGTGTAGGTAGCTATCAAAGCTTCAGAGTGTCAGGATAGTGACTGTCAGTCACAGTACTGTCTGTCCACAGAGTACAAAAACAGCATCAGAACCTCCTCTGGCTCCCTCTGTGTCTGAAGAAGAGGATGAAGATGAAGAAGAGGAAGAAGATGACAATGAACCTCCGCCCGTTATCGCCCCACGGCCTGAACACACAAAATCAGTAGGTGCCAGCTGTGGTTGGTCTGTGTTTGGTGCAGTGCAGAGATGCAAGTTTCTGATCAGACAGCACTTGCTGTTGGGAGCTGCAGGTGCTTAGGTGGAAGTCCTTTCAGGACACACAGCTTCACTTCAGCCACTTACACTGGGAAAATTGGGTTGGAACTTCTACATTCATGTGTCAGTTTCCAGGATTCTGGTGGGGGCCATGACTTTCTTGTATCAAGTAAGAGGTACCATGTCCTTTAATGCTAGAAGTGTGAAAATGAGCCACTGTGTCCAGCTGTGCAGGGTCCTTCCTGTCAGCAGGGATAGCAGTCCAAAGATGCAGTTCATATCCTGGCAAGAGGACACACTGTCCTCTGGAGGCACCTGCCCCTGTCCATGGACTATATCAGAAAATCCATGAAAATCTAACATTAAATTTGCCATGAACTTGTAACTTGTAATTTATTTTTTTTTTACTTGCTCAATTTACGAAGTGGCTTACAGCAAAACCAGTTTTAGAGCCCTGTATGTAGCTGACACAATCTTCCTAAGGGCTTGTATGAAATATGATCTCGAGGATCTCTGGCAGCCACCTTCCTGACACAAAATAATTTATTGTCACAGATCTATACACGCTCTGTTATTGAACCTGCCGCTGCACCAGCACCAGCTAAAGAAGCCACCACTCCCCAACCTGAAAACTCAAACACAAACACTCTGTACAGAAACACAGACCGGCAGCGAAAAAAATCCAAGATGACAGATGAAGAGATCCTAGAGAAACTGAGTATGTATTGGGTATTTCAAGTCTGCTAGAGCAGTGTGTTTCCTGCATGTGTCAGCATTAGCTGTACCAAATGTTTCTCTCAGTTTAGTGTCACAGAATCATTTACAGCTCCCTACAGAAACTGCTGTGCTTCAAGGCAGTGAGAGAACACTCAGGGTGTTCCTGCTGCCTCTGAGGGCAGCTGGGACTGGCTTGGGTTTGCCTGAGCTTCCTTCTGTGCTCAGGGCAAAAGCAGAGATTGTTTCTGGGGGAGCAAAAGGCTGTGACCTAGTGAATGATGTAGGGAACTCCTGTGTGCTAGTGACCAAATGGAACAGAATGTTTGGGTTCCTAAATTCTCTTTAGACTTCTAACTTCTCACGAGTCATTGGAATCAAAATAACATTGCAAAAATCTGTTGGATTTTTGTTTGTGGAGGTTTTTTATTGGTGTGGGTTTTTTTACCAGTAGACAACTGCAGCATTAAGCTGGTTCCTTCAGCCCTAATGAGCTTTCCTTGAGAGAGCTGCACATCTTCCAGGTATTCTCTTGCTGTCCTTTTTGTAGCTGTTATTGCTTCTCCTACAGTTTGTTTTTATAAGAATTTTACAATTTTGTCGCTGTGCTCTCCTTTGAAAGGAGCATCCACTATATATTCCTCAGATGACATGGCACTTTTTCATGGCTAATTCCCAACCATTTAATACTATTAGAATCCTAACTGTTGGCCCCAATCCCTATGCAGATCTTACTCTATTGAAGCACATCAAGTCCTTTGTGATTCTGCAGTGCAACCAATTTAATTTTCTTCTTGCACGTGATAGCTGCCAGTGCAGTGTTCTCAGATTAAATGGTTGGGTTCAGAAGAGAGCTCAGGTTACTCTGTGTCTACCATTAACTGTTAGTAAAAAAAGCAGATTGATCTACACCTCCTTCTGTCCGATCACAAAGCCAGTAACGTGTCTTTAATGGAGGCAATTGCTCGTAATAGGGTCTGGTCTGGCTATGGCTTTTTCTCAGTGGTTGCCATTTCTCAACCTTGTCATAGCTGCCCTGCCACTGATGGCTGCTGTGACTGCATGGACTGAAGTCTTCCTTAGCTGTGAGATTTCAGCTGCTGGCATAGAGTTTCCTGCATCCTTACCAGGTTGACATGAATCTCAGTGACATTAGGAAGTATCCAAGGGATAAATTCAATAGCTTTAGCTGAGGGCAAAATGAAATAAATTCTAGAGCAGGTGGTTACCTGCAGATATGTCAGCTTATAGAGAGAGGAATTCTGCCTCTTCAACTGATGCTAAGTGTTTGAGGCAGGCTTTCCCCATGAGATCTACAGGTACCCTGCATCCATGAGCTCAAGTATGTCTGTCATTTATTCAGGCTGCTGTATATACCAGGTTGGGACTGTGCCCTGGAGGTTTGGAGGATTATATCTTTGAAATGTCACGTGCTTTCATGCTTCTTTCTTAACAATTTGCTGCCAAGTAAGCAAGGTTTGAATGTCTGCTTTGGGCAAATTGTGATGAGGGCAATGAAAATATTTTTTTGCTTTCATGAAGCTATCTGAAAACAGGCATGATACTTCTATATTAGAGTCTCGATCTAATTACATTTAAGCAGTGTGGTGCTTGTTGTATTTTGACTCACATGACTGCTCTGCCTTGCCTACTTCCCCTACAACTGTTTATGCTACTTTTAGGAAGGTGTACCCTGCCCTCTTTTATCTGAAATTGCTTTCATAATTCTTTTCTGCTTGAAATAACTTTAGTTCTTTTAGAACTTTTAGAGTTTTTTTTTTAGTGATTAAAGCCTGTAATATTGAGATAAGATCAAATAAAATTCTGTCTATAATGAAATCAGGACTATTTCCACTGACAACTATAAAACAGAACTGGCCCAATTCAGCTTCTTATCCACTTTATTTAGGACTTGATAAAGGAAAGTGCTTAAAGACATCAAAACAGCTGATAGGTTTATCTTTTGTCCAGTGCAGGGAGTGCTTGTCTGAGTGGGAGCTGCATACTGTCACTTCGTTGATTTTAGTGCTGTAATGTTTGATGTGCATTGCCTTATGCACAGGGAACCAGCCACAAACATCTGCCTTGGCAAAGCACCTACTCAAGTCTTGAGGAAAAACTCTGGGAATGTGAACTTCAAAATTAGAGGCAGATTTGGAAAACAATTTTTTAAAATCTTTCTTCTTCAGTCCTTCTCTGTATTCTTTTCTGAAGTGAATGAACTTCTGGTATTGTTTTAATAGATACAATAGATAACTTGCTGATAATAGCACCTGGCCAGGCACTGGCACGCAGTGTTGTTCCTGTTGTCCAGCCCAGCACAGAATTAGAGCAGTGTTTGATTTTCTGCTGCAGAGCTCATGGGGTTGTGAGACAGTCCCATGTGGGACAGTCTGCCCCATCACCATTGTGGAGTTCATGCCACTGAAAGCAAAAGTTAAACCTTGCCCTGCTTGACACCTTCTTGCCCATTCGGAGATGCCAGGAAATCTGATGGGAAAGAAAAAAAAAAACAATAATTAAGATATTTTGTTTGTGTCTAATGAAAGAGCCAAAATCTGATAGACTCAGACAAATCCAATGGCTTAATTAAATAAATAGTACTGGTTTTTCTGGTCTGGTAGTTTCCTTGATAGAATGCAAACAACGAAGCCTAAGGTGGTGGCTGAATGCAAATGTCTTCTAAAGACTTACCTTGGAATGTACATCACAGTTTAAGAAGATGACTCCAGAAGGAAAGACTTCAGTGATCCGCAGCATATTTCCTTTGACTGATCTGGCTGTATCCCTGTATTACAAATACAAACACATTATTTGTTTACATGTGCATCCAAAACAAAGCTAGATGATGCACCATTCCCTCTTAGTAGTCACAATCATTTCTTCCCCCTGTCCAGGCCATTTTTATGGAGCAGAGAGGTCTTTAGCATCCAAATGGGCATCTGGCTGGATGCCTAGCCAGGAATCCTGCCTGCCAGCACAGCAAGAAGACAGGGCATCAGCACCATCTGGTACACTTCCTGCTAAAGCAGTTTTGCAGTGCTTGGCAAGAATGTTAATGGGAGCTGCAGGAGATGAGGTTTCCTTTGCTCCACGTGCTCACTCCCCTTGCCCAGTGCTCTGGGAACATCAGCCAGGGCTGATGGCAGAGTGAGCCTGCCTGCTGCCTGGGATGCCCACAGTCTGAAGTGGTCCTGCCCTGCTTTGTCAACCTGCAAGAGTGAGATGGTCTGGAGTGTCAGGAGCCCAAGATGAAGATGTAAGACCTTCAGAACCTGGTTAACTTTCCATATTTTCATCTCACTGAAACACATGGCATAAAACAAAGCTCATTCTGCTTCTCTAGAGCAAGTCTTCAATACAAAATAAGTCCTCAGTAGAGAAGAACATGACTAGAGGACTCTAGGACTCCCTTCTAGCTGACTAGAAGGAGAGATAGGAGATGAGAACATATGAATGTCCTGTTCACACTGTGGAGCTTGACCATCCTCCTACTGCAGCATGGAGTTTCCAGGAGATAGCAGCCCCTTGTTTGGTCTGTCTTCTGCATTGTATCAGCTGGCCTCAGGATCAGCATCCCTTTGGGCAACTGTCTGTGTTGCACCAGCACCCCAGGAGCACTGCTGTCCTTGAAACCAATTCTACTGGTTTGAGAAGAACAGCGTGTGTATGGTGATGAGAGGGCAAGTCCAGTGTGAGTGACAGGTCACATTGAAAACCAGTAATGTGGTTCTTGAAATGGTGCAGGGCAGGGGTGTCTTCAGAACATAGCCTGGAAACCAGTGATGGGGACCCTGATTCTGAAACCCCATCATTCTCGATTGCAACATGAGATGCTGTTCACTGCAAACACAAAGGTATTCTATTGGCAAGCTGCTGAAAGGTTGAGGTGATCTCCTCCTCTCAGAAACACTTGAAATACTCTTCCTGTTCCAAAAATGGCACCTGTTCATAAAATGTGAGCACAAAGTACATTTACAGTAAATTCACGACCATAAGGC
>PYHW01010257.1:89286-126854 GCA_013186435.1 Turdus rufiventris
CTTAATGCCCTCTACCGCTACAGCAGCTATTCCAAAAGCCCACCTGAATCCCTTTGGGTCTTTATAATAGCCACTCCTGAGAAAGTCTGTGCCTAGAATGCGCGGTGCCTCTGGGCCAGTCACAATCGGATGTTTCTGCCACCCCTTCCCAGTCAGGCTCACCTCAGTTTCCAGGAAAGCCAATTCCTGTGATCCCCCTGTCACCCCATCTTCCCCCACATGTTCTGGTGGTATTAGGGTGCATTGTGAACCAGTATCAACTAATACCCTAAAAAAAAAAAAAAAAAAAAAAAGCAGCCACTCAGACCCCCCAAACCCCACCAGCGATTGAGGGAGGGAGACAGTCCCCACCCATCCCTTTTGTCTTGACAAATCAAAGGCTGAGGGAGCCGCCAGCTGATTTCCTTAGCATGATAATGGGAAAAATTCTCCACAGAGGAGGAAGAGTAAAACCCCCCCAATACCTTTATCTAAACTGCTCACAGGTAGCCTGGAGCATTCCAAAAGCCTTCTGATTTCAAGAGCTGTTTTGAGATAAAACCTGGTATGACTACTCAGGAGAATCATCACAGTGTTAGCAATTCTGAATAAGTGTTGTTGACTTCTTATGAAAACAAATTGGATTAATCTTGTCAATTAGTCATAGGAAAATGCATTTGCCTTTATATTAAGAGAATGCATAGCATGCCCAATGAGATTATTGCTCTCAGTGCAGACATAAGGTCTCTCTTGAATTAAACTGCCTCTGAAATATTTCACCCTGCAGGTAAATAAACAAGCCAGGGGATCACGTGAAAATGTGCAAACTGATTTTGGCACTTTCAGTTACTGGAACACTTGCTGGAGGCACATTTCTGCTTGTGAGAATTCCCTCACTGTCTCTCCACTGCCTCACTGCAGACATGGGTTTCTTGAATGATGGCAGTGTAAAGCTGTGGTTTATTTCAGAAGGAAGGGTTTTTGAGCCCCTAGTTGCTTTGAAACCCAAAGGAATTGCCTCTGACTGGGGCCTTTTCAGCCCTTCACGTCATTATGGGAAAGAACATCTTTGAAGGAGAGGTAGATGGCAAACCAAACCCCACCCTGTCTAGTCTGCAGGTGAGCACACCATTTATTTCTGGTGGCTGTACAACACAACCTATGTGTGCCATAGAAGCAGCACATGGACGCCATAAAGAGTCCTTCACATATTAGGAGCACACAACCAGATGGAGCTGTCTACAGTTCTTGACACACAAAGAAGCTCTCTTAAGTATCCTCTGTTCTGAGTCCTTCTTAATTTGTGTGTGAAATAATAGATGTTTAACCTGCTCTAGCAGTGACCTTGAAGGATGGCTGGAAAATTGTTTACTTGAATGTTGGAGAAAGCTGTATTTAGATCTTTTCCTCAAATGGCTGTCGTATGTTCAGGGTTCTCAGAGTGACTGTGTGACATTGCCTGAGTTTGGCAGATGGGTTCAATTTAAATGTGTGAGATTGGATTGTGTGTTACATTTCATGGAAAAAACACACTCACAGACACACAAAGGAAAAGGGGGAAAAAAAACTAAATTCAACACAGCAAAATGGAAAATAATTAAACATACTATTTTCCAGTTTTTGTAGACATCTCCTCCCCCCCCCACCTTTAGGTTTTGAATTAACGTATGTGACATGAATACTGGAGATTTGCACCAAGCCTTTTTCTTCATGTTGGACCTGAGTTTTCTCTTGGACACCCTGCATGGCAAGGGCTGATGGGCTGCCATACTGTTGGCTGAGGAGTGGGTGAGCCCTTATAAACACTCAAAGCAACAGAGCTCTCCTGTCTGGGCTGGCTTTCACTTCCAGGGAATAAAGTGTTTCTCAGTTTCTCCTGCTCTTCTGTTTCTAGGGCTTCAGGAACTGTTTACACAGCAATTGACATTGCCACAGGACAAGAGGTAAGTGTCAAAAATCCCGGCAGATTCTGCAGCTGTTGAGTGCTTTCCCCTCTGATGTGAGCTGTGGCTAGAGCTTTGGGTGGCCAGTAGAGCTTTCCTGCAAAGGCTGTTTTTCTGAAGTATGGACAATTGATGGTAAAATCCATCATCTGCTGTCTTCAGCTTTTCAGTGCAAGGTCTTTAAGGGCATTGTGGTTCTGTGCCTCAGTAACTGAACATGTACTGTGGTAATATGCTTTCCAGCAACACTGGATCTGAGGTTTTCATAAATGCCTGAAAAGGTGCCTATGAATTCCTAGAATCAATAAGAGCCTTGGTGCTCCCTGTGCTTGGCAGGATGCTTTACCCACAGCTTTTAAGGCCAGTTTTAAGAGATTAAATTTTTACTTTGTCTTCAGAACAGGTTGGTGCTCTCCACACTATTGTTGATCCCACACTGGTACCATGTTATATTATCCCTGAATGTTATTTTTAATGGAGAGAAATCTGCTAAGAAATCCGAACAAGCTTTTGTGACAATAAAAAGTAGATAATGTTTATTGCCAGTATAAATGTATTGGTTAAGGAATTGTTCTGTCTCAGTTCTCCATTGTGCATCAAGTTGTGCTTTTCAGAGAATATTGGTCTAGATACACAATTTAACTCTGTACATGTATACCATAAAATCTGGCTGTGCATGTTGCCACAGACTGGTTAGCAATGCAGGTTGTAAAATCGAAAGATCTGTCGTGATTAGAGGCCTTGGGAAAACACTGGAGGTGGTCACAGTTTCTCCTGTTGCTTTGAGGAATAAATAGCTTTGTTACATTGTTTAATTTCTGAAAGACTTTGTTCTTAGAACTGTCAGCATGTTCATTCTGATCTTGTGCAACAAACTACTCGGGTTAATGGTTTTTAATGTCATTTTAGGTCGCCATAAAGCAAATGAATCTCCAACAGCAGCCCAAAAAGGAACTTATTATCAATGAAATTCTGGTCATGAGGGAAAATAAGAATCCCAATATTGTTAACTATTTAGACAGGTACGTTGTTCTGGTATTATCTTGTGAATGTTTGTTTACACACTGCAGGCCAAAGGTTAAAAAAACCCTTTGATGACTGCAGCACATGGAGCTCTTTATTATTTCTCTACTCATCTCCAGTGGATGGGAGGAGATTGCATTGGCTCTGCATTAGTGTTTTCTGGCATACATAGTTTGAAGTCTGTTTTTAAAAACCTGGACCAACTATATCTTACTAAAACAACAATCTGTCAGCTCCATGTGCCAAGTATTTCCATGTTCTTCTGTTTTTCTAGGGTTTATTGTTTTTTTTTAAGTTGGTCAGATTTTCTGTGTCTTATGCAAAGTGCTGACAAACCATCCTAGAAATTCTTTCCTTTGGGCTATTTCCACTCTTTTCCATTGCTGGGGATGCCAGGAAGATTAAGTTCTTGTTTCCAGAAACACCTAATTTGACAGTTTTTAAATGGCCTTTCCTGTTTCTGAATGTATGTTTTGCCAGGCTTTTCTGAACATTTGACCAACTTCTGTCCTGAGTGGTGCACACCCTCCTCCCATGGATGACTTTGAAAGTTATGTTGCCTTGTTCCTGGGGTTAATGGTTAAGATGATGAACCAGCTGGTGGCATGTGTCCTGGTTCCAGATTTATCTTTGCTTGATTATCTTATTAAAGTGCATTTTTCACTTGCTTGTCACCTACAACACCTTCTTTTTCATGGATGTGTCTTTCTCATGTAGACTGTGCAGATTCCAAGAACTATGTAGCCTAGAAGGAATGTCCTTTTCCTTTTATTCTACCTTCATTTGCAAGGGACCTGGAGACAGGAATGGTTATGATGGTTAGGATTATTCATTAGTTTAGCTATGCACATTCATCTCCACAGCATTGTTTTCTTCTTTCAGCTACCTTGTTGGTGATGAACTGTGGGTGGTGATGGAATACTTGGCTGGAGGCTCTTTAACCGATGTTGTCACCGAGACGTGTATGGATGAAGGACAGATAGCTGCTGTGTGTCGGGAGGTGAGGGGTCCCACTTGTGCTTCTGTTTGTGTGGACAGCATTATGCTTCTGTTTCTGTGGTGTTGTCATTAAATGGAGAAGAAAGAGCTGATCCACTGCAGCAGATATCATTCTGTCTATGTTTGCGGGGGACAGTCTGTAGCAACAATTGATGTTTCCCTTTCAAAAGCTGGTATGTGCTTCCCCTAGAAGGACATGACTCTAACAGTGTTGAGCAGCAAGCTCTTCTCTTGACTGCACTGTGTTCTGCTATTCCTTGCCACTCCCCTAGAAAAGAAATCTCATAGAACTATTTCCTTTCTGGTGTGATGAAATCATGTCATTAATTTTTACCTTTACATTTCTTTTTTCCTCTTTTCAGTGCCTGCAAGCCCTGGATTTCCTTCATTCTAACCAGGTGATCCACAGAGACATCAAAAGTGACAATATTCTTCTTGGGATGGATGGATCTGTCAAATTGAGTAGGTATTCTTGGTCAAGTGCAGCATTCCTGGATGTGGGATTGCTTTTGAGTGACAGCCAGTTCTCCAAAAGTGATGCTGGTGAGAGTGCCTGGACCCCTGCTGTGAGGGCACCACTGCAATGTGCAGAGGTCTAGAGAGAAACAGGGTGTCAAGAGTGGCTTTGCTTCATGTATGACTCTTCCAGAGTGGAGGGAGTTACAGTCTAAATCTTCTAGTGATTAAGTAAAAGCCAGTGGGTGAAACTTGAAGATTTCTTTAAGTGGCCAGTTCCATAATACCTTGGCTACTACAGCCCTGGGGAAACACAGCATGGCTGTTTTTCCAGCTAGATTCCACAGTGCATTCTCAGATGGGGGTTCTTAGTGGGGGAATCTTGCTTGATTGCAGAATTCAAGCTGGCTTTAACAGTATTTGTTTTTCTCCTCAGCTGATTTTGGCTTCTGTGCTCAGATCACCCCTGAGCAGAGTAAACGGAGCACAATGGTGGGGACTCCTTACTGGATGGCACCAGAAGTTGTAACAAGAAAAGCATATGGCCCCAAAGTGGACATCTGGTCACTTGGGATCATGGCAATAGAAATGGTGGAAGGAGAACCTCCATACCTTAATGAAAATCCTCTCAGGGTAGGGTGGAATATCAGATACTGCTGTCTTTCTAATTTGTGCCATATTTTGTCTTCCATGAGATAAAATCCCATTCACAGAATCACAGAATAACCAGGTTGGAAGAGACCTCCAAGATCATCAAGTCCAACCCATACCCTAACACCTCAACTAGACCATGGCACCAAGTGCCACATCCAGTCTTTTTTTAAATACAGCCAGGGATGGTGACTCTACCACCTCCCCAGGCAAAGCATTCCAATACTTCTTTATTGTTTCAGTGAAAAACTTCTTCCTAAATGTCCAACCTGTATCTCTCCTGGCACAGCTTGAGACTGTGTTCTCTGCTTCTGTTGGTTGCTGCCTGGTGAAAAAGACCAACCCCCACCTGACCACAGCCACCTTCAGGAAGTTGTAGAGGGTGATAAGGTCACCTCTGAGTCTCCTTTTCTCCAGGCTGAACAACCCCAGCTCCCTCAGCTGTTCCTCACAGGGTTTGTGTTCCAAGCCCCTCCCCAGCCTCGTTGCCTCCTCTGGATGYGCTCAAGCGTCTCCACRTCCTTCCTAAACTGAGSGGMCAGAACTGGACRCAGCACTCAAGGTGGGGCCTCATCAGTGCTGAGTACAGGGAAAGAATGACCTCCCTGCTCCTGCTGGCCACATTATTCCTGACACAGGCCAGGATGCTGTTGGTTTTCTTGGCCACCATGGCACACTGCTGGCTCATGTCCGGCTACTGTCCATTAGTCCCCCCAGGTCCCTTCCTGCCTGGGCACTGTCCAGCCACACCGTCCCCAGCCTATAATGTTGCAGGGGGTTATTGTGGCCAAAATGCAGACAATTCACATTCACATCAGCTTGAACTATTTCTACAAAATCACTTCTAAAAATGTCCCTACAGCACATCTGCTGTAGCTTTGATTGCATCACTGTGAGAACCTCAGAGGCAAAGTGGCATGTACCTGTGCAGAAACTTGCCACTTTGGCCTTCAGCAGTGATTGAAATTTCTCATGCCCTTTTTGAACTCTCTTTCAACTGTATCTCTGAATAACAAAAATTTTCAAGTGCCATGCTTCTCCAGTTGGGGAATTTTTATGATAAGCATTGGAGCTATACCTGCAGGCACAGAACTTTCTTCAGTCTCAGGCCAGTGCTGATTGAACCGTTCCTGAACCTTCCAGGAAAATCACTGGTTCTAGTAATGCCATAATTGTTTATTATGAAACACATTTCTAAAAATATCTTTTAGCACAGATACTAGTAAACTAGTGTATTTTGAAGTTTTCAGTTTTATCCTAATGTCTTAAAATGAAATGGTCAGTTCTTACACCAAATGAGTGTGCAGTAGCGGAGGAATGTATTTACCAGGATAAAACCTCCTGACTGACAGCTAAAACAAAATGCTACACAGTTATTTCCTGCGGGAATTTATGAGAAAATTAAATTTTATGTATACATAGATATTTTTTGTTAAGGCTAGAATTAAAATAGTGTATGATCTTTAGCCTTGTCCATACTGTAAAGTTGTGTTTTCTCTGGTTTGTGGCACCCAGACTGTGTATTGCAGACTGACAGAAGAAACTATAGAAGGGTCAGGATGTACCTCCCAGCTGCTTAAGAAAAGAATACATCAGTTACACAGATTTCAGTCTTTCAATTATACTCTTTTTAAAGAAGGTTCCTGAGTTTTCTTGGAAGACTTGGTTTGATAGGTGCCCTGGGGTTTTTGGTTCCAGGGCACACATGTGGAGTATTGTGCACTGTGTCACCTTGTTAGGATGGATAAGAAAGAAACAGGCTTGGATTCAAAGCAGTGCTGGGTAAGCAGAGTGCACTGTAGCTGGCAGGGTGGCACTAGGCCTCTCTCACTGCAGCCCTGTTGTCCCAGTAGAGACCTTTACACATCATAGTTTTGTTTCTGTTTCCTGTGAACCCATATTTCACTTGCAAAAATGCAGTTGCCTTGTATAAGACAGCAAAAACAGGTGAAAAGAATTAGCATTATTGATCTGGATGCTGAAAATTCCCTGCTTCCTTCATCTCCAATGTTGATAAGGGGTCCTCAAGAAGCCTCAGGTCAGCTGTTACAAAGTGTGCTGGTTTTGCACATTTGACATTTGAGGGAAGAAGCCACCGTTTCTTTTTTTGAAGAAAAACTTTATTAACAGAACTAAAAGAATAAAAAGAATCAGAATAAAACTTTCAGAACACATCTGCCCCCCACACATCATCTTTTCTTTCCCACTGACAATGTACAGAAACAATTCAGTCAGTTTATCACCTCCAGAATAGTTTTTCTTCAGTTCTCTTGAGGAGAGGAGTCTCTCTTCTCAAGAAAACAGTTCTCTCATGGCTTTTAATTTCCACAAATAGCAGCTACCCGGAAACCTGCAGTCGTGAAGTCCCTCCCATCTTTTGCAGCCTTCCCACAGCTGTATTCATGGGCCATATCAAATGTACAAGGTACTGTTTTAAGGATGAGCTGTTCAAAAGCAAGTTCTCTTTGTCTTTCTCTGAGATCATCTTCATCTCTGGGAACAGAGATCTTCTTCTTTCCCTGGGGGCAAAGGGCCTTCTTCACTCTTCTCTCTCTCTGTTCAAACTTCTCATGGGATCACATCTACTTCAACATCTGCTTGTTCAGCATGGATGCCTTTGCTCATGTCTGCAGTGTGAACACTCCAGCACACCCATGCTTTTTTCCACGATTTATAGGGATATTCAATATATCATAGTCCATCACCATGACTTTACAGGAGAATTTCAACCTAAGCCTAAGGCATCACCTCATTTTTCCTTCCATCTGGGACTTGACTGTTTCTTTACTGACCTTGGTGTCTTCATGTTGTTTCTCTACTTGTCCTCACTCTGTCCTTTTCTCTCACTCCAGAGAGAATTGAAGGTCTGCAAGTCTTATCTGTGCAGTGAAAGAGTTAATATCTCACCCAAGGCCTGCAGAGGGTCATGAGATCCCTGCTGGGTAGTGGTCAGAGCTGTTTACGTTGGAGGACTCTTGGACTAGTGGAGGGTTACCATGGGGATGGAATTACTCCTTTCTCTGATCAGACTATTAAAAGTTTTACCACATAAGTGAAGCTGATTTGGAATTTAGAGACTGCTGAAAGATAGTTGAAGCTGCACCCTGTCTGCCCCATTATGCCTTTTCATCATACTCTGTTTGTGCATGCATCTTGACGTGTCTGTTGAACATGAGACTCCCAAGTGTTTCTGGCTTTTTATCCAAGGAATAAGCTGATGGATTTTGCTTTTTTTATGCAGTAACCATTTTTTATCAAGAACAGAGCAAAATCTTGATGAATTTTGTTTTAGGGAAGCCATACTTTAGGGACCAGTTAGCACTGCAGAGATACATTTTATGTAATACTCCTTTGAAATAATATATTTAGGCCACACAGACTTTAAAATCACCTGTAAAGCTGTGTCAATACTTGGAGAAGTAAAATGTTCTGCAGTAGTTCCTACTAAGTCAGCCAATAAAAGGCAAGATCATTTTGATGTTGTAATAGCTGTGACTGCATCAGGATTTTTCAGGGGTTTTTGGTTAGGTTTTTTGTTGTTGTTATTGATACGTGAGTCGTCTCCAGCCCTCTGCCAGGGAAGAAACTGCCAGTGGAGATTGGAGCTTAAAAGTAGGGTCTATGTGAATATTTCTGGGTATGAATGAAACAGTCTTCTGTTTCCTTGGTCTCCAGGCATTGTATCTGATAGCTACCAATGGGACACCAGAGCTGCAGAACCCAGAGCGACTCTCGGCTGTGTTCCGAGACTTTCTTAACTGCTGCCTGGAGATGGATGTGGACAGGCGAGGGTCTGCCAAGGAACTTCTGCAGGTAAGATATGAAGCAACTGCAGGTGAAATAGATGTGTAAAGGATCAGTTTTCTGGTCAAATAAAGGTATGAGGTGGCTGTTTCCCTCCCCAGTATTAATCTCCAGCCTTGGTGCTTTCAAAGACTAAGTAGAATCCTATAGTGGTTTGGGTTGGAAGATACCTTTAAATAACTTTAGATACCTAGTCTGACTGAGCTGGGATCTTTAAACTAGGTCGTGTTGTTCAGAGCTCCATCTGACCTGACCTTGAATGTTCCCAGGGATGGACTTCCACCTACATCTCTGGGCAAACCTGTAGCAATGTTTCACCATTCTCCTTGTAAACTATTTCTTAATTAGATCAAATCTAAATTGATTGTCAAAACCCCTCTTGATCTGTTGTAACAGGCCCTGCTAAAAAATGTGTCCCCAACTTTCTTAAAAGCCCCCTTGAAGTACTGAAGAGTTACAAAGTGAGGTCTCTGCAGGGCTTACCCTTCTCCAGGTTGAACAAGGCCAGCTCTCTCAGCTTTTCCTCAGAGGAGATATGTTCCATCTCCTGGCCATTTCTTTAGCCCTATTTTGTACGTTTGGAAGTAAATTCAGTTTTAATTCTTGACAAAAGAACTGAAGTGGAATGATACCAGGTATAGAGGCCTGAAATGATGTTGGTGGGGGAGAAACCCAGTAAAAGCAGTCACAGCCAAGCTGTCAGAGATTTGACTGTGGGGAGATTACCGTGAGCCTCAGAGGGGGCCCCAGCTCTCTTAGAGGTTTCTGCTACTAAGACCCATTTTTAGAGGTTTCTGCTACCCAAATAGGGACAGCTGAACAGGACTTGTCCCAGCCCTGTTTGCTTCCTGGCACAGTCAAGCTGCTTGAGGTTTGCTGCCAGGTTTTGTGGCAGAGAGGGAGCTGCAGAACATGCCACTTGACTGTCCCTGCTGGGAAGGAAGGTGCCAGCCAGCGCAGGAGGGCCATGAGATAGAAGGGTAGACACTACTGTCCCTGCAAGCCAGAGCTGAGTCCATCAACACTGCCACTTGTCTCCCTGCTCCTGACTTGCTGCTGAAAACCTGTACCTCCATACACGTCTTGAGAAAATACATGAACCTAAATCCTTCTGGGTTAAACATTTCTTAGAGGTATTGGAGTTTCCTAAGGAATGACTTTCACATACCTTTTTTGACAATTAACACACTTAGTGTCTTTAGAAAGGAGAAACTTAAGTGGGTCGAAAGGAACAAAGCTTGGGGCAGCAAGCAGCATTCCCAGAGTGCTGACAGGGCAAAAATCCCAGCCAGCTGAAGACAGCTGCAAAAATGGATTGATTGGTGTGTGGGCCGTGTTTGCCTGTGATAGCAATGTCCTGAGCATGAAGGTGGAAGTCAGATGGTCCCCTCAGTCCTATTTCTGGTGAAAACTGTTATCCTGGTCGAGCATGTGAGGAACTGTGTTTGGAAAGTAATGGTACCTTTCTGGTTTTTTTTCCTTTGGGCAGCATCCATTTTTAAAATTAGCCAAGCCTCTCTCAAGCCTGACTCCTCTGATCATTGCAGCAAAGGAAGCAATTAAGAACAGCAGCCGCTAGCACTGCAGGTCAGCTTTCTGCCCTGCCAGCTCGGAGCAGGACTGAGAACACAAACTCTGTAAAACCTCAACTCTCATGCTGCGGGACAGATGGATGGATGAACAAACCAACAGTCACAGTCATGGTGGTAGGACCACCCCAGTTCCTCAAGGAGTAAAAAATTATCATTTGTCTTCTTCCTGCTTTCTGGCTCCTTAATTTATTTTTAAGATGAATCGGGGCTAAGGATAGAGAGGTAATGACAGAAAATGCTTTGCTGCCTCAATCATTTCCAAGGTAAAGCAAATTCAGTTGGAAGATTCCCTTCCTTCTCACCCTGTGAATAAGTTGTACATTCACTTTTAAATTGTCCGTTCTTTCTTAACGATGTAAAGTCTTGTTTATGGGGTTTTTGGTATGGTTTGGAATTGGAGAAGGGCAATTCTTCATTCATTAACTCCAGACTGCCTTTTGAATATGGCCCACTTGCCAGTTTTTACGAGTTGTGGTACTTCTGCATGAGGAAGAAAGTGCAATTGCATTTCCAACCAGAAAGGAATGAAGAGTGGGACAGACAAAACATCCTGTGGAGATACAGGTGTTCAGCTGGGACTGTGTATTGGTTTGGTTCTTGCCAATTGGATTTGTACCACTAACTGCAATCTCTTTGCCTGAGAGTCTTATGCAGCTGAAACAGCAGAAAGATCAGTCGGTGTGCTCAGAACAGGTTTGTCTGATGCAAACCTGAGGGTAGAGTGGGCCCAGCCGTGCCCAGGGCTGAACCCCAGTAGAGCCCTGGCAGAGCCCAGAGCTGCCTCAGCATCTGTGGAGCCAGACTGGAAAGGAGGCGCAGGTGGTGACAAGTGGCAGCAGCCTGGCCGTGGGTGCCTCTTCCTGGGAGAGGACTAATCCTCCTGTCTCAGAGCCAAACTGGGTGGGGGCTGTTCTCCAGGGAAGTCATGGCCATGCTGAGAAATGTGCAGCCTGGTGGGATTGGCATCCTGAGTCTCTGCAGGAGTAGGGAAGAGCAAACAGAGCAGAGTGATGGTGTCACTTCTAAGGGTGCCAGTTCTTCTCACATCTGTCTTGTAGCTCCTGGGAAAGGTTTGTACTGCCTGCGGAATTCTTGGCAAAGGGGGACGGGACGAGGCTGCTCTGCAGGCTCCTGCGCAGGTGAGCGTCCTTTAGGCACTGAAGTTCTGCCCTGGGAACCAAAGCTGACGTGAGAGCAACCTGCACAGTTCAGTTCTGCAGGAGCCAGTGCAGCAGCCAGCTCTGGAAGAAAGCACCTTAAAACCTGGAGTTGTGCACTGAGCAAGAACAAAGGTGTGAAATGCAAAGTGGATTACAGAATTCCTTGGAGGCATCAGGCCAGCCTGGTTTTTGCTGTCCTACTTATGGCAAGCACTGCACAATGAAGCTCTTGAGTTGCTGCAAGAGAGGGCATTGGGGACGTGCTTGAGGATTGTGCTTGACCAGTCAGCGGATTTGGAAGGGAGCAAAATACTTTCAGTATGCAATTTTTGTTTTATTTATTCATCACTCATTAAAAGCATTTGCATGGTGTATTTGTTGCTGTATTTTAGGAGTACAACTCATGCCAGACCTTCAAAACAGCAACTGAAGCAACATGGGCCAAAAAACTGAGTGAGCAAAGAAACCTCCACGGTAAAACAGCTTTCTGCTCTAGATGTTCATCTTGGCCTGGTCCTGCAAAGGGTTAAGTAGCCTTTAAGGCATTCACGGCCTTCATGTCTGGCCAGCGGGAATGAAGGATGCTTGGGCTGTTTTTTAATCAGCCCAGGAGCATGTCTAGCTTTGGCATTCTGTTTAGTTGCAGTCTTTGTCTGGCAAGTGTCCTTACTGCTGCTCCCCTCGCTCGCACTGGCCATCGCAGTGTCCTTGGCAGAGGTAACAGGTAGAGACAACCCTCCTTGAGTTACCATACCACAGCTAAGCAGAAATTAACTTTTCTTCATTTACTGGGGAGCACAAACAGGTCCGATTTTTCGGATGGCCAAATAGCATGCTGAGGTGAGCAGCTCTGGTTTCCTGAACTGGGGGAACATTGGGAGGAGCTGAGGGAGCTACCAGGAGCCCACAGCTGGAGTGACAGTGGCTGGAGCAATGGCTGGCAAGCTTTCCACCCATAAAAGAAGCCCCTGGGGAGTGGGAGTGGTCAGGACAGGCAAACAGGCCATAGCACAGCAGATGGTGCAGAAGGGTGTCAGGAAGGTGCTTGAAGCCCTGCCAGGCAGCAATGACGTCCACCAAACAGAAAGGCTTCTCTAAGCTCTGCACCTACCACAACCCATGCAGCGACCCAGACAGAGCTCTGGTGGGATTGTGCTGCCAGCCGGGTGTCAGCAGCAGGCTGTGCCCTGCTCTTAGGCCAGTCCTGGTGGTAGCAGCATAAGTACATCTACAGGACATGTGCCCAGGGAGAGGAATCCCTCTGTTTTGGGCCAGAGCTGCAGCAGGAGGCAAATAGGGACAGGAGTATCCAAGCTCACTGAGACCGTTTCCATCATTTACAAGCAATCCTGGCTAAGGAGATCCTAAGTGATTGGACTGTGGCAAATGTGACATTGATCTACACAAAGCCCTGGAAGGAGGATCTTGGGAACTACAGGTCTGTCATCCTGACCTCAGTGCTGGGAAAAGTCATTGAGTGGGTCATCCTGAGTGCCATCACATGGCACATACGTAAAACAACCACTGGATCAGGCCCAGCTTGTGTGGGTTTGTGATAGGCACATGCTGCATGACCAGCCTGATCTCCTTTTACAACAGCATGAGGGGAAAGGCTGTGGATGTGTCTGCCTGGAATTTAATAGAGCTTGTGTCAGTGTTTCCCACATCTTTCTCCTGGAGAAACTGGCTGCTTATGGCTTGGATGGGTACACTGTTCTCTGGGAAAAAAAAAGCTGTATGGATGACTTGGGCCCAGAGAGTCATGGGGAATGTTAACATCCATCTGGGGCTGTCAGTAGTGGTGCACCAGGGATGGGTACTGGGGCCAGTTTTGTTCAGTGTTTGTTTTAGTGATCTGGACAAGGGGATTGAGAACACCCTCAGGTAACAACAAGCTGGGTTGCAATCTTGATCTGCTGGAGGACAGGAAGGCTCTGCAGAGGGATCTGGACAAGCTGAATTGCTAGTCCAGGGCCAGCTGGATGAGGTTCAACAAGGCAAAGTGTCAGATCCTGCACTTGGGTCACAGCAACCCGCTGCAGCTTCAGGCTGGAGAAAGAGTGGGTGGGAAATGCCTGGTGGGAAAAGTGCTGGGAGTGCTGGTTGAGAGCAGCTGAACATGAGCCAGCAGTATATAACTACCTGAAAAGAGATGGAGCAATGGGGCAATCAGTATCTTCTCGCAAATAACAAGCAATGGGATAAGAGGAAATGGCTGCAAGTTGCACCAGGGAAGGTTTAGATTGGATATAAGAAAAATCTCTTCACCAAAAGGATGGTCAAGCACTGGAACAGGCTGCGCAGGGCAGTGGTTGAGTCACCATCTCTGGAGTGATTTAAAAGATTTGTAGATGGGGCACTTGGGGACAGGTTTAGTGGTATACTTGGCAGTGCTGGGTTGATGGTTCAACTCCATGAGCTCAGAAGTCTTTCCCAACCTGAATGATTCTGTTCTGTTTAGAAGACTTTGTTTCTCTTGTGAGGTCCCATTTTTGTCTGTCAGCTCAAGATCTGTGTCTGTCAGAGAAGCTTCCTTGTGAAAGAGTAATTTGGGCTGGAGATGGGCTACCCTCAATGTGTAAAGCATTCATCAGGATGAAACATGTTTGTATTCCTCTAAGAAATGAAAAAATGAGTGACAGTTTCTTTTTCCTATCCACAAAAGAACAGACAGCCATCCTTTAAAAGGAAGGCGCTTTGTAATGGCATATGTTGGCTGGACATGCAGTCTAAACAATTCTGTTGACAAGCAGCTCTGTTTGTTTGGGGAAGGGGGGAATTTCCTATTTATTTCCTTTACCTGTAAGTATTTCAGCATCTCTACTTTAAAAAAAGCCACCACCACAACTTTCCAGAAGACAGTAGGTATGGAAAATAAGGAAAACAAACAGTAGTGCTTTTTTTCTAATCAGTGTATGCCTGAGCCTACAGAATATTGTTGGCACTGACTTTTTTTAAGACAGCCCCTGTCCTAAGAGGCCTTACTTTTCATTTTATTTAATATTCTATTCCTTTTTCTTTGCATCAGCAAGAGAGATTTTCTTTTCTAAAACCAATTCCTGGGAGGCAGACAAGATTCAGCAGAAATAATCTCTGCCAGTGGCTGTTTTCATCACGGAGTGTACTTCCCCAGCTGAGACTGTATGACATATGGGGAACGTAGCTTCAGTATCCCTGTGGCTCTGTCCTTGGGACAGTCTCTGGTGCTGAGTTGCACTCACTAATTCTGAAAGATGGCAGCTCTGTTTGTATCCTACCAGCCTGGATATAAAATGTGGAAAAGACACAAGTATTTTTTTAAAAACTCAACGACACAAACCTACAAAAATCCAGTCCTGAGGGGGTCAGGTCTTGTACATTATTTACAGGCTCACAGAGTATATTAGGATTGACAGTAGTATTGGCCTTGCAGAAAGGAAAGAGACAAATACTGTAAAACCTCTGGAGTCACCTCGGGTTTTCTGACTGCTATCCTCAGATCTAGCAATTAGTTATATATATTTTTGAAGTATTAGAAATAGTCTGTTTCTGTTGCAAAATGAAAACTTAAAAGTTTCAGAACGTTTATTAGAAGGTTTTAAAAGATTGGTTAATTGTCTTAATTTTTAAATTAAACAATGAAATACCCTATTGAGTAACTTGACTATGATTCCTATCCCTGCAGTGAAGATGTGTGAAAATGAGCTGAGAGCTCACTGTGATTTAAACGTTTTGGGACAGAAACATGGTAGCTGTAAAGTCAGGGAAGTTTGAGAAGCACAGAAAAGTTTATTTATTTAAGAAAAGATAAAAAAAGATAACCATACCTGTATAAAATTCCATAAAGCTCCTGCATGCACTCCTGGGAACCTGCACGGGGGTGGATCTTACGGTGTTCTCAGGGTTGGATCGTAAACTTGGGCCAGGGTTACATCCTCACTTCTTGTGTCCAGTGCTTTTTTAAGTACATGTGTATTCTTCATCTTTGGCTCCTGGTTGGCTGCTCCACTACACACAAAAGAACTCAAAGGTTTGTGCTGAGTTTCTTTGAGATCAGTGGCTACACTTGTGCAGGTCTTTGAGTCAGTCCTTCTCTGTGTCCTGCCACCAAAAATTAAGCATATTCCAGTCACCATGGGAAGGGAAGTGCCTGTCTTCTGTCCTCTAGTTGTAGGAAATGTCACAGTACATTATTGTCCGTACAGCAGTTATTTCCAGTATATAATCCTAGGTGTGGCTACTGACTGTTCCTCACACTGAGCGTGTAAATATTTGTATTTCCTAGTCCAGTCCTGAGCAAAAAGCCAGAGAGAGAGCCCTGTGACATCTACCATTAAAGGCTGGAGCCAGTGTTTCTTTGCTTGACACCTAGGACATGCACTCTAGTGCCAGCTTTACCTTGCTAAGTGCTACCAAGTCAGTGGTCCATACACCTTCCTGGTGTTCCTGTTTCCTCTTGGACTATTCATTCATGATGTGTAGCAACTTAATGATGGGTTGATGAAGACCTATAAATAGAAGCATTCATCATCTCGGGTTTTTTCCTCTCCTCTGCCCATACCAGGTAAATATCTCCAATTTTATCCCAAGTTTTCAGGAAGCAGACAAAAGATAACCTTTGTCTTTCAAAAGAAACCATCCAAACTTTTTTTTAGTGTGATTTGCACTTCAGGGATTTTTAAAACTTCTCTTTGCTTGTGTCTGTCCTTGAGCTGACAGGGTAATTCTATTTTTCTCACTGAAAGTTACAGAATCTCACTTACCTGCATCTCTTTGGATGCAGTTTAGAGCTGATTGTCATAATGCTAGGTGTGCATCGTGCCTGCAAACCATTACTGGCCTGAGCCTACCAACAGTTGTATGTACCTTTGGTTACAAGAGTTATCTCAAAAGAAAAAGTCATCTTATATTAAAGAGGGATAACCAAATGCTCTCTATGGGTGCCCTTTGGGCTGCCAAATGGGCACAAGCCTGCAAACCTTTTTTTCTTGCTGCTTAGCAAATCCCCCACAGGCAAGCACTTGAATTCTGCGAGAATCTGACCCTGACTGAGGAAACTGGGAGCAATACCATTAGTTAAAGTTGATAATATTGAAAACTGCTAATTGATTTAATAGCCTGTGATCACAGTGGCTTTGCCCTGCTCAGTTTTCAAGTAGACCACACATCAGTTTCAGCACCTGTGTGTAAGGTACCTTCTGCTCTGTTTGATGGCACCATGTTCGCAGCTGCTGGAGGCTTACAAGGAACACCTGCCTTGCCCAATATAGGTACAGAGCTAAAAGGAGCATGGTTGAGCACCATAGCCTGGTTGGCAGCCATGAATGCAGGTCAGAAGAGCTGTCAGACACATGTGCACACCTTTGAATCACAACTCCCTGATGTTACAGGTTTATGGATGCCAGTCACTAGAACAGATTCTGACCCTGGTATCCAGAGGTCTTTTCCAACATAAAGTATTCTACAGTTCTCATATTTTATCTGCTGGATTCAGCTAGGTCCATGTTAGCAACTTTAGTTTGATCAGTTTCCTCATGGTCAGCTTTTGTGGCCTAAGGCTTCAGCTCCTTTAGCTCCTAGTCCCGAGCTGCTCATGCTAAACGAGACAACTCGGAGAGAAGAATGCATTTCATCCAATTTCTTCTAGAACACTGAGAGGGCGAGTGTATGAAAACATGAGTATTGTTTATGTGTAACTTCCTCTCTGCCCTTCATGCCTCTCAGGGGTTTGAAACAGGAAAGAGCTTGCCTGAAGAGTGAAATGAAGCAGTGTGTTACTTCTCCCAGGTCTCTTTCAGTCTCTGCACTTGACTAGTTTTGTCCCTCTTCCTGTTCCCTTTGCTCCCTCTGTGCTCAGTGCCTGCTGCCCAAGACTGTGTAACTGGCACAGATAAAGTGGTCGAGACCCTCATTTCTCTGCCCTTTGAGCTGCCTGGTCACAGCAGCCTTTTCCATCTGGAAACTTGATATGGGGAGAGAATCCCCACCTCTGTTTCTTGCAAAACCTCCAGGAGTCCAGGGCCTGCCATCTGAAGTCAGTGCATTGAGGACTCCCCAATGTCTCAGGCAGGTGTGACACCACTGCAGATGGGAGGGAATAGTGGCAGGAGATTGTTTTGAAACGTCCATTTGCTGCTGCATGCAGTGTGTCCAGCCCTACCCCAGTCTTAGGGATCAAATTCAAGCACTGCTGCTCTCTCTGGAGTCAGTGAGAATTTGGTTGTTGCTTTCAATGACAGCTGAACGGGTTGCCAAAGCAGCAGGTGCTGACAGTGTCCCAAGCCCCAGGGCTGGATGGGTCCCTTGGTTGGGGGGCACTGCCCCTTTTTTCTCACTCTGCCTCACACCAAACTGTGCCGGTCACAAGTGGGTCAGCACAGCAAAAAGGCAGCCTGTGAGTCTCTTCCATCCTTGTCTCTTGAGATTTTTGATCTTTGAGCTTAAGCTGTACAAAGGCAACTGCTTTGGTCCCTCTGTGTATCCCCACGTTAATCAATGCTGCTAAATCCATCTAAATCTGTCTGTAGCACAGCAAGGGGGAAAGGCCTCAGCCCTTCAGTGTGAACAAGTCAGCCAGCAGGAAGGGAGCTGCTCCACACAGGAACAAGGAGCAAAGGACTGTAGCACCTCCTTCTTGGGCAGAGCCCAAAAAATTCTGTGGGGAAATGTTAGCAGTTGTTCTCGTGCACTGGTGTGTCAGCACTGCAGGTGCTGTGCCTGCAAACACACGATTCAAGATCTGTGAAAGAATTCTGCGACTCTTTACTGGATCAGTATGTCACCAGTACTAAACTCCAGTTTAGTCCAAAGCAACCAGTTTACACCTGTGCTGGTATGTGCTAGATATTTTTCTTCAGGGTATCCAAACAGAAGTAAACAGAGGAGGAACCTACATTTTCATTGTTTATCAGAAACGTATCTCATTTTGCTGTACATTCCTTTTTTAGGATGTGTTATCTGTTAAAAAAAAAAGAAAAAAACAGAAAAAATATGAAAGAAAAAACAAATGTGTAGTGAAAAATCTTCTGTAACTTTGGATTAAGAGGTAATTGATCTTTTTAAAAAGATAACTAAGTTATTTACTTTGTAAATGTGCTGATGGCATGGATCCATCTTACTGACCTCAGCATCCTTTTTTTAAAGATTTTGGGTTTTGTTTCCAATATTAAGTTATTTTAAATTGTGGTTGAAGCAATAGGAAATTGAAATCTGGATTGTGCATGACTATGTCTTGAGTGTAAAAATATTGCAGTTTGAAACTTGGACCTAAAGTATTGCAAATAAAAGTTATAAATTCCAAGAGATTGTGTGACAGCAGCTTTTCCTATAGGGTGTGCAGCATCAGAAAGCTTTAATCAGTGTGGTTGTGCATGCTTTTAGCTTTGTCCTGTGCCACTCTATGTTGTCGTGACACAGGACTTGACCTGCTACCAGCCCAGGTCACTCTGCCACCCCAGCTCCTTGTGTCCACACAGAGACACAAAGTGTTTCTGCTGCTCCCTGTTTTGCACAAATCCACAGAGAGCTATGATTTTTCCAAGTCTTGTGTTTCCATTGTGCCATATTCCTAAACAACCAGCAGCCCATCCCCATGACTACAGCGAGTTACACGGATGGTTGTCATCTCCACTTCCTGCCTAGATATCCTGAAAGTGCTTTTAAATGCTGCTCCCTTCAGTTCTTGGACACCTACTCACACAGAATTGGGAAAAAAAACCCCAACTGCCCACTTGCAAGGTGAGTTATGCTAAAGTTAGAGTTTGGTGGGAAATCTCTAGCCATCCTTATGCTTTTAATGTATCTATACAAAGGGGTGTGCACAGATATGTCTTGTATACTTGCATACAAAGGAAGGAGTGTGCGAGCAACATGACTGGCACTTTTGCTCTGTTTTTGTTCCATACCCATGGGTACAACAACATGGAAACCCTTGTACAGGGTTCTATCCCTGTAAGAATGGAGTGTGGCAAGTGGGGGCAGTTGGTTGGCTGCAAGTCCTGGACAGCAGGCAAGCTCTGGCTCCACGCCTGCCAGGCCCTTCTAAGGCTCAGTGCTGATTCTTCTGCAATAGGAAAGCCCTTCAGCCTTGTCTCTGCCCAGAGGGGCAGTGGTAGCCTGGCAGCACAGGTTGTTTTCCCCACAAGTTGCCACAAGATGAGAACACAACACTTGCAAACACTGACTGCAAGCCACAGCTCTGGGTCCTCCCCATGAACCTCAGCTCTGGGACCAGTGTCTGCCCCAAGCTTCAGGGGGTGCAGTGGGAGTGTGGTTGGCTCTGCCCTGCGGCCATCCTGCAGTGACAGCTGCACACAGGGAGCATTCAGCTGCCACAAACTGCCAAGAAATGGATGGAGGGGAGCCGGTCCAGGTCCAGATTGCACTGTTGTGTGCTGTGCTCTGCGGCTGGTGCTCCCCGCAGAGGGGACTGGACTGGTGTGTCAGAGAAGACAAAGAAGCTTCAGCCTAAACCTAAGTGAGGTGGTGGGTGGGCTGGGAAGAGTGGGCAGGGTCAAGGGGAGTCACAGAGCTCATCCTGCTGGAAGGACAAGAAAAAGGGAGTGGGAACTCAGCAGTGAGGAGAGCTGACGTTTGGAGACCAGGTCTGAATTACACTAAAATCCCACCAGACCTCTGAGACATTGCTGCTCTTCAGCCAGTGACAAGATGAGTCCCTAAACCTGAGGCTAGGTCTTCCTTGTGGTGAGGGACATGAAGGAAGGCTGCAGTGTGATGGAGACTCTGATGGGCTGGAAACTCAGTGGGACAAAAGAGGGAGCAGTTGTGAAGTAAAAGGTAGGTGGGGGAGAGAACTGTTCAGAGAAGGGCTGAGCTGCAGCTTGAGCAAGCTGAAAAATGTTATTTGGGGTCATACCAGATTGATTTCCTTTCAGAAGTTATTGGAAAAATTTTTTTGGGGATGTGCATTTGGCAAACTTGAGCTGTGTTGCCAAAATGCTCAAGTAAGTCTCTGCTACAGGTCACACCGTTTCTTCTTTGGCTTATTGCAGCCAAAAGCCCTTACCCACCTCATGCCATCTGCTGCTGGAAGAAAAGCTGGTCCTAAATGATGACATCAGCCTTCTCCAGGGGCCCATCCATGCCGCAGCTGGTCCCAAGCACTTCCTAATCCAGACTGAACACCACCTAGAATGCTTTCTTTAGAAAAAACAAATAACAAATTATTGAAAATAGATTACAGACAAAAAGGGGAAACAAGAAAAAAGGTCAAAAATCTTATCTCTGTCAGGGGCTTGAGGAAGGCCCAATCCCTACATGCCAGGGAAAAACCCACCTACGGGTGAGGGAAGCCAATGCTTTCTCCCTTCCCCTCTGCACTGCCCCCCAAAAGTAATCATGAACCCAAAGCAAACAAGGGCAGTGGAGCAGACCAAGACCTTTCTTGCCTGCACAGCGAAGCAGCTGTGCACAGGTTCTGGAGTCCCACCTCTGCTCCCACTATGGGGGCTTGTTTGTGTCGGGCTGGCTGCCAGTTTGTGTCCACCAAAGGGCAGCTCTGATCTAGGGGTGGGGGCGCCGTACCGGATATTGTCCACAAGGGGTCAGCAGTGCTCTTGTGGTAGGGGCGCAGTACCGTATTGTGTCCACCTGAGGGCAGCACTGCCTATGGGGTGGGGCTGCAGTACCGTGTTGTGTCCACCAGAGGGCACCACTGCGGGTGGGGGGGGCTGCAGTACCGGGTTGTGTCCACCAGACGGCACCACTGCCTGTAGGGTGGGGCTGCAGTACCGGGTTGTGTCCACCAGAGGGCACCACTGCGGGTGGGGTGGGGGGCTGCAGTACCTGGTTGTGTCCACAAGGGGGCTGCTCTTTCTGGGTAAGGCGAAAGAAGCAGAGTACCGGATTGTGTCCACGATTGGGCAGTAGTGCTCAGGGGGGCGGGCGGCTGCAGTATTGGGTTGTGTCCACCAGGGGGCAGCACTGCCCAGAAGCTGGTGGGGGGGCTGCAGTACCAGCGTGTGTTTACCAGGGGCAGCACTGATCCGGGGGTGGGGGGTGTCTGCATTACAGGGTTGTGTCCACCAGGGGGCAGCACTGTTCAGGCGGGGGGGGGTGCACTACCAGGTTTTGTCCGCCAGTCCAGCGCTGACCCGGAGCTGAGGGTGCAGTACCGCGTTACGGCCACCAGAGGGAAGCACAGCCCAGGCGATTGGGGGCTGAAGTTCTGGTTTGTGCCCACCCGGGGTCAGCACGACCTGACAGGGGCGGGGGGGCTGCAGTGCCTGGTTGGGTCCACCAGGTAACAGCACTGCCCAGGCAGGGAGGGGCTGAAATACCGGGTTGTTCATCTCTGCACAAGGCAGGCCAGACTTCCCACACCCAGACCTTGGCAGCTCAGCGCGGGACTGAGAATACACCTGAGCCTGAGGGAAGAAACTTCCGAGGTCTCCCTCACACATGGTCTCTGAACTTAATGCCTAGGCTGCTGAGGCTTGACTAACGCCTTGTTTTGCCTTGTGGCTAAAAAATGCCGTTGTTCTGATGTGCATGTAAAGGGAAGGCTTGTGAAGGCAATCCCTGACCCCGCATAGCAGCTCTGGACGAGCTCCTCAAACTCTCGGTACTGCCGGGTGAATTCCTGCTCCATGGCCTTCCACAGTACCTGGAAAAGCAAAATCCTGTTCCGTGGGCTGCCACAGCACCTGGAAAACCAGGATTGCTGTTCCAAGGACTGCTACAGCACCTGGAAAATCAAACCTCAGCTCCTTCCCCTGGCCCTGCAGCCCCACAGGCAGTGCAGCCCTGAATCCCAACCATCCCAGTGTCACACCCATCCCGCTCCAGTTACCGGCACAAGATTTTCCTCTGGGGACAGGGATTTGTGCATTGTCCTGTAGAGGCTCTCCAGGGCTCTTCTGACTTCCTTGCCAGGATATTTTTTGATGACTTTCTGGAGTTCCTGCTTGCTGTAGTCCAGATGGAAGCTGACTTCCTCCTCCTTCACCCCCTGAGCCAGGTGGGCTTTGACCCCCTCAAAGAAATTCTGGAAAAGGAAAGAGACATCCCATAAAATTCTGGAAAAGGAAGGGGACATTCCATGAAATGCTGGAAAGGGAAGGAGAAATTCCATGAAGAGCCATCCTGAGGTGGATTCCCACATCAGGGCTGACACCTGAGCACTGCCCTCAGTTCCCATGTCTAATTCAGTTGAAATGAAGAATTGCAGTGTTTAATGAAGCATTGGAGATTTTTATCCTCCAGGAAAGCTGAGTTTAGGGAATTTCACGGTTCTCTCCCCTCCCTGCAGGCCCGTGGAGCAGTGGGACTGCTGGAAAATCCCTGCAGTTCCCTGGTGCTCCCCCCAGTTTTCTCCCCAGAGAGGGTTTGGAGCCAGAGGTGGGGATGGGGGATCCCAGAACCTGCAGAGGTTGGAAAGCAAAACCTGGATTTCTCAGTTCTCCTCATGTCTCTGCCAGAACTGGGCAGGACATTCCTCATCTGCTGGAAAACAAGGGAATCTTCCCTTCCTTCATCCTCTCCTTTGCATACAGCCCAGGAATCCATTTCAGCATTCCAGCTGCAACTTGGCTGTGGAGAAATACTCCAAACCCCAAGGATTTTGAGTTCCTAAATGTATGAACTGTTTCCAGGAATCAGGGACGGGCTCCTGCATCACTTACACCGCTTTGCACCTTCCCTTGGTGAAGGGAAACTGGGAGAGCTGGAGAAGGCCACACAGGATTTTGGGAAACTCAGGTGCCCTGACACCTCACTCATTTTGTTGTGAGCAATTAAATGATCCCTTCCCTTGGAAAAGGGAGGATTTGAAGCCACAGCAGAGCTCAGGTAGCACAAGTCACAGAGTTGATTTTCCAGCCAAGCCAACAAATGTTTGACAGCAATGACAGGAAATGAATTGGAAGTAACAGGGAAATAAATAATTCCAGCTGAGCTCCGTCTGTGAGACGTTTTAGGAAGAGGGGAGGAGGGAATGTGTGTCTGAGTTAGCAGAGCCAGATGCTCTTAGCTCAGTTAACAAAGCAGCCACTTGGGAAGGGTTGGATGGATCAGCCCAGGCAGCTGTGAAAAAAGATCTGGGATCTGCCAGATGCCGGCACGCAACCGGAACAGGGATGGGAAAAATGGGAACAAACTGGGAACAAGCTGGGAACAAACTGGGAACAAACTGGGAACAAAGCTCCCCACCAATGCTTTGGAATTCTGCCCCCTGTGTGTTGGAATCTTGGTCACTGAGAATTTTATAATTTCTGTGCTGGCAGGCACTGAACCCCAGGAGAACGCTGCTTTTGACCTGGGGATTTTGGAGAAAGCTTCCAAAATTGAGTGATAGAACTGGGATTGTGGGTGTGTAGTTTAAATCAAAGTATGCAACATCACCTAGTGGAAAATTTAAAGTTTAAGGTTTTAGAAAATAGTAATATATATAAAGCAAGATGGAGGTTTTAGGGTGGAGGTTTGTCCTTCTTCACCTTCTTCTTCATGGGTTTTCCCTCTGACCTTATGTATGAACTGATCTTTTCCTGTTGCAATTCAAGTGAAATTCCCATTTTTTTCTCTGCCTTCCCATCTATTTCCCTTTCTTTGTCGTTATTTTTGTTTCATTAAATCACCTTTTTATTTCATTGATTGAGGTGCTTATCCCTTTGCTGCCTTCTGCTTGCTCCTGACAGCTGGGTTGTGGAAAATCCCAGGGGGAAGAGAATAGATCAGCACAAAAACCTGCAGAAGTCTCAGGAAAATTGTTTGGTGCTTAATTTTCATTGTAAATTGCCATTAAAAATATCCAGATGAAAGTGGCTTTTTTCTCAAAAAACGCCCTTTTAAAATTAAAATCTTTCACCTGGAAATAAATATATTTCTCCAACATTGGCAGTTTTAGCACTGGGAGCTTGGCTCGAGTGGAAAAGTTGAAAAAAATCTTTAGAAAGATGCATTTAAAAATTCCTGTTATATTTCCTGAAAAGAATCAGTGGGGAAGTATCCAGATCATTTCCAAACTAATCCTAAAATGGGAATCATTCCCCTAATCCAAAGTTGCTGGGGGGGGTCAGGTCACCTCTCCATCAATCATAGAATCCCAAAAAATCTTTTTTCTTTGAGCCACTCCCTGCAGGGTTTTCCCTTTGGGAAGGATTTGTGAGCCAGCCCTGCTCACGACCTCAGCCTTGCTAAAACCAGGACTAAATCAAGCAGCTGTCTCCTAATATTTTTCTCATCATTACATTATAATTTCAGCTGGGAAGTGGCAAAAGCAGGAAAAAATAAATATTCCAACAAATGGGAAAGAATATTACAAGCCTGCAGAAAATGGAATGGGAAAATGAGGAAGGATTTAATTACTGGCTCCCAATTATTTATAAACAGCACGAGGTTGCCTTCAAAACTCTCCCATCACATAAGGCAGGAAATCAGCAGGTGGTGCCATAAATAAAATCCTTTATGAGGGCAGGAAATCAACCCAAAAATTTTACTGGAACAATCAGGAGAAAGGGAGCAGCCTGGAGACCTGGGCTGGGATTTTCCAGCAGGGATGAGGGATTTTTGAGGGATGAGGGATCCCAGGAGCAGCCAGTTCTGCAGGAATATTCCTGTAGAACATCCCAGGAGCAGCCAGTTCTGCAGGAATATTCCTGTGAATTATTCCAGGAGCACTCAGTTCTGCAGGAATATTCCTTCAGTGCCGGGCTCCTGCAGCAGGACACACTTGCAGCACCCTGGAGAGCCAGGCTGGGAATTGTGGCGGTGTCCTGGAGCTGGGACTGGGTCACCTCGAGGGGTGAGTGATGCTGTCCCCCTGCTCTGACCCCAGCACTGCAGACTGGGACACTGCCAGCCCCTGGGAAGGTGCCACAACCTCTGTGGGGACAGTTGCTAAAAATTCCCCCTTTTGTCACCAACTGTGGTGTTGTTGCAATGTTCTGGTCACGTCAGGGATGGCCTGGGGCTTCCTGCCTGTCCCAGACCTGTCCTCACCCTCTGGAGCAGAGCAGGGACATCCCAGCACAATAAAATCCACCCTGTCCTGCCCATGGGATGATTTCTACTGGAGCAGGAACAGCTTGTAGCCTTCCAAGGGCTTTCTCCTGGGGTTTAATCCCTCCTGCTTTATAGGAATGTAGGATTTAAAGATGGATAAAACACTGGAAGGAAATCCCAGTTTAACATTTATGGAAGGGGATGGGGCTGCCACACGTGCCCTGCACCACCTTTGGTTTAATTTAACAATTTTTTTTCCACAAACAGTGCTGTGGTGGCCGTTTAGGTGCCATTAGGACTATTTAGGTGAAATTTTCCTCTTTTCCCCCCCCCCATACAGCTCTGCAGGTGTTTGTGCCAGCACTCCCCACCCTGCTTTGATCCCAGGGTTTTGGGGTGCCCTGTTTTCCCAGCTGCTGAGTGTTTTGGGTGTGAGGAGCCCCAAAAGTGGGAGGCACCAACCCCATTCCCTTCCTTCAGCTCCATCCCCTGCTCAGGAGCTGGACACCAGTGATG
The DNA here is from genome assembly GCA_013186435.1 of Turdus rufiventris. Classification (NCBI taxonomy): domain Eukaryota; kingdom Metazoa; phylum Chordata; class Aves; order Passeriformes; family Turdidae; genus Turdus; species Turdus rufiventris. The sequence continues at coordinate 115,348 of PYHW01010257.1, forward strand.
AGGGAGGTGCAGAGCTGGAAGTGCTGACTCTGATGGACAAAACACAGCAGCCTGACCTTCAAACTGGGCCAAACTGAGCCTGGAAATTTCCATTACAGCCCTTGGGTTTGCTGGGGGAAAATGTGACTTGTGGGCCATAAAAAACTTCCAGAGGAGACAGATCAACTTCTCTTTTTATCTTCAGAGACACCTGACTGGAATACTTGGAGTCAGCTCCAGTGATTTTGGTGGAAATGAGCACTTTGGGACAGCAAGGGCCCCACAGTCAGCTCGCTGTGAAATCATTCCATAAATATTGCTGTGAATTCCCTCTGTCTGCTGGGACAGGCTTCCCCCTGCTGGGACAAGGGTCTGAGGAATCTTGCATGAAATAGGGACCAGGTTTTATGGCATCATAAATTCACAGAGTGGTTTGGGTTGGGGATGACACAAAAATCACCTCGTTCCTGCCCTGTGACACCTTCCACCGCCCCAGGCTGCTCCAAGCCCTGTCTGGAACACTTCCAGGGATCTATGGGGCTTTTCTGGAGCCCTTCTCCAGGCTGAACAACCCCTGATCCCTCAGAGTGTCCTCACAGGAGAGGAGCTCCAGCCCTCAGAGCAGAAAGGGAAAACCTGGTGGGGTTTTTGGGGACACAAAGGTGGGGTGGGACCTCTGGGAATCTTTGAGCCAGGGAGAAGGGAGCTGACAGCAGGTTTTGTTTTCCAGGCTTTTCCACATCCCCCTCTCCCTCCTGTGGCTCCTTGGAGCACGATCCTGGCCACCACTGTGTCATTCCAGAGCCCTGCACAGGGAAGGGAACAAAAACTCCGGCTCTGAGGAGCAGTTGAACAAAACTGGGGAATTGATGGAGCCAAGGTTCTCACAAACACGGCCTGGATTTTCCCATTCTGCCAGGAATAAAGCCCTGGGTGAAACCTGGGACAGGAGGGGACTGTCAGCACCCCTGGGTGCCACAAACCTGCCCAGCAGCACAAAGGGCAGGTTTGGAATCCCTCACTGCCTTTTCTTCTCCCTGGCAGGGACAGTTGGGCCTGTTCCAAAAAGGTTTTGATTTCCTGCTCATAGAATCTGCCAAGGTTCTGGCAATACACCTGGAATGGCGAGAAAAGGCCAAATAAGAGGAAAAAAAATCAAATTTGGACATTTCAGACTTTTTATCTCAGCACAGCTCTGCCACCCCCCTGCTTTCTGTCAGACACTGAGCTCCAGGTTGGATGGACATTCCCAGAAGGAACAAACTCTGGAAGCTCAGGGGTTTCCATCAGGAATTCCCCTTTCTGCTCCCAGGGAATGGTTTGCAGGGTTTGCTGAGGGTTCAGCCCTGCCTTGGGAAGGTCCCAGAACAGGATGGGGTTGATGTTCCTCAACCAGGCCATGAGGGGGATGTAGGGCAGGAGCTCCTCGTGGTGGGGCCATGGCTTGGGAGAGCCACGGTGCCAAGAGCAGGGAGTTGGGAATTGCCCTAAAGGGACAGAAATGACAGGGAAAATTCACCTAAAACAGCCTTGGAACTCTGCTGGGACGCTGCACCCACAGATGGTGCAGGTGGGATTGGAGTGGGAGCAGATCCTGATGGAAAAGTTTGCTCAAGGATGTGCCCAAGGTGTGCAAATCTCCAGGGGTGGAAATCTCACAGCTCCCCTCTCAGAACCTCTGCTTGAAACCGAACACCAAGGATTTAAGGAAGGATTTGGGAATCTCTCCTTTTCACTGAAGGAAATCCGTGGAATTGCTGTCCCCAGGGGTCTTCTCTATCACATCTTTTAAACTGCCAGATCAGTGCTTGAAGGTGTGTATCAAGGGATCACAGGTTTGGGGTTTATCCTGGGATTTTAGGTCACAAACAGATCAACAATCCCCAAAATGAAATAAGAAAACCTAAACAAAAAATCTCCAGACCTAAGGACTTAAGGAATGTCACCAGAGGGATTTTGGGAGCACGAATTTCTCCTGCATCCCTGGAAAATTAACCTGAGGAAAGAGGGACAATGGCCAGGGGAAGGTTTGTGGGAAAAGCTCTTTGAAGAGACCATTTGGGAAAATCCTGGCACAGTGGCATCTCCTGCACCACTGGCCCAGAATATTCCAATTTCCCAGGATTTTGAGCTGCCATGAAGAGTGGAGCCCACCTGCACCTCGAAGATGTTGGTGATGTGGTTGATGAGGGAGCTCTCAAAACTCTGCTTGAGGGTTTCAAACAGGATCAGCTGCTCAGGCCCCGCCTGCAGCTTCCGGTAACCTTGAGAGGAAAAAGGGATATTTTGGGATTTGAGGGGATCTGGGGGAGCTGCAGACCCACACCCCTCAGAAAACAGGGAACTCAGACAGAATCCCTGAGATAAATCCACCCAAAAGCGGATGTAGGGGCAAAAAGCTTTCCTGTAGTACCAAGGAAATACACACAAGGGGTGGAAAATAGAATTTTGAAAATAAAAATAATCCATGAGTCCGACCTCAGCCAAGGAGACACGCCCAGTCTCACCACAAGGAAAATTTGGGATTTCCTGCCAGGCTCAAATCCCTGTACACTTCCAAAAACTCCCACACCCTGCCACAATGAGCTGTCGTTTTTCCACACACAGACAGCACGGCCCATAATTTCCCCAGATTCCCTTCCTGAGCTCTGAGAGGTGATCCCATGGGAGAAATCCCTGCTCTGTACTCACTGGGATGGATGGGAGCGGCCATGCAGGAGGACAGAGCCTGTGCTGCAGCTGTGCAGCCTCCCACCGCGCCGGGGCTTGACAGATGCGTGCGGCTCAGGGCAGCTGGGTCTGCAACAAAACCAGGGCAGTGAAAACACAGCCAGCTCCTCACCCCCCTCCTCATCCCTCCTCATCCCTCCTCATCCCTCCTCATCCCACGGGGAATGCGTTGGAACCATGAAGCCTGGAAGTTTTGAATTTTCTGTGCTTTCTGGCACTGACCCCAAAAGAACACTTCTTTTGACTTGAGGCCTTGGAAAAAGCTTCCAAAATTGAGTGATTTCCCTGCCACTCCAGGTTGTCACCACGGGGAGCATCCCTGGTGACACTGATGGGACAGTGCTGCTGGAAGGGGCTCTCCAGAGGCTCTGGGAACAGGAAAAAAATCCAGCTTCAGGCAGCACAGAACTGCTGGGAGCTGCCTGCAGCCCCACATGTGTTGGGATCCTGGAATTCTGGTGGAATATCAATGTCCAAATCAGAGCCTTTGGCCTCCCGGTGTCCTGGCCGTGCCATCCTTCCCTTTGGAGAAATCAACTTTTCCTTGCTGCCAGTGCAGGGATTTCTGTGACTCCCAGAACAGCTGGGTTAGAGGAGGGCCGTTAATATGGGAGAGAAAGCCAAGGTGTTATCACTGGGATGTGGGGAAAACATTTAAATGGATGCATGTGCTGGTCTAACTTGCTGGGATTAATAACATTTAATATTGGAATTAAGGCTCAGAAATGGAAATGCTCATTAATTAATTTGTATTAGTGGGAAGCCACATTTATTCATTAGAGGGCATTAAAATAATGTATTCAACGGCACCTTTCATCTCAAAAAAACTTAATAAAGATGTATTTGTTGCTCTCCCAGGGTGTTTTACAGCTGGGAACAGTCACAAAGTGCCTGAATTCCTTGCCAGGAGCTGGCAGGAACAAACCTCAGGAGTTTGGGCTTCCAGATTAACTTCCAAGTGTAATAAATCTTATATGGGAATAGAGCAAACTCTGCAGCTAAAGGAGGTTGGATTTAGGGTTTGTGGTCTCTTGTATGATTTAGGATATTTCCTTTGGCTTCTTTTTCCCCCTTTTTTCCTTGGTTACCGACCATAAAATCCCAGATATTTTAGCAGAAGATAAATGCTCGAAGCATCTTCCCCAGGTTTTTTTGTTCCAGCACTGAAAGGAGAAATTTTCTCCACAGAAATGCAATAAATCACAGGAACCCAAATGGAGCCAGTAAAGCTCAGTGCTCAGAAATCATGCAATGGTTGGGGTTGGAAAGGACCTTAAAGCCTAAAGCTGCCCGGAGACCCAATCCCTCCTCGCAGCCACATCCATGGCTCCATACCTCATCCAGCTCCTGGAGCTCCTGGCCCAGCTGCTCTGCAAAGGCCACGGAGTTGTTGAGCCGGGGCTCGTGCTCCTCCATCAGCTCCAGCACGTCGGCGGCTTCCTCCGGAGTCGCCTCCTGGTACGCGCCCTGCCCCTCCTGCAGCTCAGCCTCCCGGGGCCTCTGCATCCCTGGGGGCTGTGGGGATGGCCACAACCCTTTGGGGAGGTCATTTCAGCAAATCAGAGCCCACCGAGGTGAGGGATGAGTCCAACAGTCAGAATAAGATCACAGAATGACGCAAAGAAAGGTGGATGGGGGATAAAGGGCTGGCTTTGCAAGAGGGACAAAACAGATGTTGGGGTTGGGTTGGGTTGGGATTTTCCTTGCTCATGTCTGCAGTGTTTGCACTGGGCCACCCTAATTTGTCACACAAAATTGGGACCGATTCCAGAGGTGAAGAAACTCCTTGGTTTAAATTAGAAACTCTTAGATTTAAATTACAAACTCCTCGATTTAAATTAGAAACTCCTCGATTTAAATTAGGCACGAGGAAGAAGGGTTTGATAAATGAGGGTGGGGATGCCCTGGCACCCATTCCCAGAGAAGCTGTGGCTGTCCCTGGGTTCCTGGAATTGTCCAAGGCCAGGCTGGACTGAGCTTGGAGCAGCCTGGGATAAAGGAAGGTGTCCCTGTCCATGGTCCTTAACATCTCCTCCGACCCAAACCTGCGTGTTTCTATGGAATGCACTGAAAGTTGTCAGCTGTAGAGTTAAATATACATATAAATAATATATATAAATATAGAATACATTTTATATTCTCAAATGTATTAATTTCTTGATGAGGGGATGTCACCAGGCTCCCACCCTGCTGTTACCAAGTCTCACCTCCCCAAACCAGAAGATAAATTGTTTTTATTCCCAGCCTTGCCCCATGTATCCGTGGGCAGTGGATAAATAAATGGCTGTGCCTCCAGACACCCAAACCCAGCTCCTGCTGCTCCCCTCTCCCTGTGCCACCACCCTCCTTCACTGCCTGGATTTATTCACCTTTCATTGATGGGGCATTGCAAAAAGCTCAGAGCGCTCTGAGTGTGACAAGGCTGTTAATTAATTAATTAATTCATTCATTCATTCATTCATTACCTTCCACTGCAGCCAAGGGGATGTTCACAAAGGGGATAGCGCCGGTTCAGCTTCCACAAGCCCCTGAGGAAAGTTTTCTTCTCCTCCAAGCTGCTGGACATCCGCTTGTAAAGCTTGTCCAAGTGAAACTCAAAGTCCAGGCTGGCCTAAATATCCACAGGTAATTAGCACATCAGTTAACGAGGTTCAACCAGTCCTTGTCCAGCACTGTTCATTTAATTCCACATTATAAAACCTCTTCACCTTTCCCTGCAGTTTTGGGGGATGAGTGATGAGTTTTGACAGCAGCCAGTGGCAGATGCTTGGGATCAAAAACATTCCAAGGGCACACCCAGAGTTCTGGTGCCATCAGGATTCCCGGTCAGCTTCCAGAATCCCATGATCCAGCAGCTCCCCGAGCTGCAGGTTGGATGCACAGCCGTGTGGTTAACAGCCCTTGAAGGAGCTGCTGTCCCTGCTCTCCTCTAAATAATTTTGGGATTATTCAGAGCCTTGGCACTTCCAGTATCCCATGGGAATGAGATTGGAAGTGCTGAGTGGGAAAGGGTGAGCAACTGGAGGTAAGAATTTGGGATAAATCCAGCACCCACCCCACCCCCACTGCAGATATTCCCCCTGCAATCCCCATCCTGCTGAAATCTCAGCTGTGGTGGGAGCTCTTTATCTCTCTGTGTGGGGGATAATGAGGGCTCAGAGCAGATCTGGGCTCTGCATCAGGATTTTTTTCCTGCCAGCCATGCTGCACTTCATTTGTTCTGGATGTAAAACTGTGAAGCTGTTCTTTTCCCCATTTATTTTCATGTTTGTGAAACCCCAGGCGTGTTGCCAAAGCCTCTGGAACAGTCCCATTAATAAAAACCCTCATTATCCCAACTTCAACGATCTCTGCCAGCCCCAGCAGCACAGAGGGAGGACCTTACCCAAACTGCATTTCCCCAAAAAACCTTGATGTCACCCTAAAGGCAAAAATTCCCGCTGACTCCATAATCCCTCCTGCAGTAAATCCAATCTTTAAATCCCCTCTGGAGGTGTCTGTCAGGGAGCTTTGTCCCCATGGCCAGATGGGCCTGGCTGTGTCCTGGAGGCTGGACAAGAGCAGAGTTTTGCAGCCTCCCTGAGCTGCAGCTTCATCCTGGAAGTTCCAGAGCTTTCCATGGAAGCTGTGTGCATGCATCACCAGGGAATCATTGGAAAATAACTCCAAAATCCAGTCCAGCCTTTGAGTGAGCACCATAGGCCACGCTCAGGTATTTGGTATTTGGGATTTGGCCAGCCTGACTTTCCTAAATGACAGATGGATGATCCAGGAGGGAAGGAAATCCCTCAGCATCCCCTCAACACCTTAGACACAGGGGGCATCTTCCTGCAAAACACGACCAGGATGGAGAGATGATCCATGAGATTCTGGCTGCCCCATTCCTGGAAAGTTCTGGAAGGTTCCCTGCCCATAGCAGGAGGGAATGGGATGGGCTTTAAGGTCCCTGCCAACCCAAATCTCTCTGGAATTCTGTGACTCCCAGGTCTCAGGAAGTTGGGTTGGAAGGGACCCTAAAGCTCTTCCCTTCCAACCCTTCCCATGGGAATGTTTTTGGGATGTTTTTCCACTCTCAGCAGACCCAGCAATATCGGGATCCACAGCTATCCAAGGCCTGTGGATCCTGGATAAACACTTGGAGACCACCAGCCGTCCTTTCCCAGCCTCTGAGCTTCATGGGGAGGGGAAAAACCAAGTGGCTACAACTGAAACCTCGAGTTTTGCAAATATCTGAGTGAGAACCAGGGATAAATAAAAATACAGACTGCAGGATAATAATAATAATAATAATATTTACAACAGGCACTTGGGATGTTTGGGAGGAGGAATTTGTTGTTGAATTTGTGACTCTGCAGTGAATTGAAAGCAGTGAACCCCTCAACTCCCACCCCGTTACCCCCTCAGCTCAGCCACACATTTAACGAGCTTGGAATCACATCCCCAGCTATTAAAAACTCCTGCCATGCCTGTAACCTCCCAAAATAAAATGGAATTTACTGCTAAAATCATTCTGTCACCACCACATCCCTCTGAACCTTTCTGGCTCCTCCATCCCTGTCAGGTTTTCATCCCTCCCCACACCCATCCTCCAGCACTAATTCATTCAGAGCAGCACTTGAACTCCAAGAAAATGATGGAAAGGCAGAGTGATAGAGGGCTCTGTGCTGCTGGATGAGTTAATTTGGGAAGCTCGACACTTCCCGTGGCTGGAATTGAAAAGCTGTCGGCAGCAGAGCAGGATCACCCGCCCCGTCACTTAGAGATGTCAGGGGAAAGCTTCCTGAAATTCCCCCATCACCCACCCAACTGCTGGCAGCCAGAAAAGCAAAGGGGAGAGAGAGCAAAGATTTACCAGAAATGTGGAGCAGAAAGGGAGGGGATCAGCCACGAGCAGCCTGAGAACAGGAAATGATTTGTGGGTGAAATGCAAGCTCTGAGAGCACAACAGGAAACCTGAAGGAGCTGAGCGAAGCCCTAAGCGTGAGGCCAGGGCAGAAATCCCCAGGTGCACGAGGAGCATTGGGGCTGCAGAGGGAGAAAAGCAAAGAAAAGTGAAATTGCACCTCATTCCCTCTGTTTGGTTAAAAAGTCAAAATCGGGATTAAATCCCCCTTTGTTTGGTTAAAAGGTCAAAATTAGGGTTAAATCCTCCTTCATTTCCTCTTTGTTTGGTTAAAAAGCCAAAATTTGGATTAAATCCTCCTTCACTTGGTTAAAAAGTCAAAACTGGGGTTAAATCCCCCTTTATTTCCTCTTTGTTTGGTTAAAAAGTCAAAATTGATGTTAAATCCTCCTTCATTTCCTCTTTGTTAAAGAGTCAAATCCGGGGTTAAATCCCCCTTAATTTCCTCCTTATTTTATTAAAAACAGTCAAAATCAGGGTTAAATCACCTCAATTGCCTATTGCTCTGGTAACAAGAGTGAAATTGGGATTAAACCACCTCCATTTCATATTTATTGGTAGGAATGAGTCAAAATCAGGGTTAAATCACCTCCGTTTCCTGTTTCTCAGATAAAAAGTCAGATTTTTTAGACGGACATGGTTTCTCCATCTGAGCTCACCTGTCACCCCCCACTAAGCAGAGAATTACATCTTCAGGGGTTGGGATTTTTTATTTCTATTTTCCTTTTTCCTTTCCTTTTTCTTTCTATTTTTCCCTTTATCCCTCTTTTAAAATTCATTTCCCAACACCAAAGAAAATCCCAGATGTCCCAACCTTTCCAATTCCTCCTCCCATGGGTTCTTGTATGGATTTGCAGCACCAAGGGTTTGATGCTCCACTGATCTAGATGATCCCAAAAAATCAGGGAGAAGGGAAAATTGAATGGGACACCACTCTGGTGGCCTGGAGTGTCCCTGGGTTCCTCCTGTCCCCAGCAGGACACTGCCACTCAGACACAAACCAGGTGATGAATTAAACATAAATCCTCGCTGTTTCCACCTCACATTTTTCTGGCCTGCTGGGTTTCTTCATGCCCCAGATAACTCTGGCAGCTTCATCTCCGCCTGCTCCTCTTTCATTTTTCATGAAGGTTTTTCTTGCTCTCAAATCAGGGGGGCTTTGTCCTCAGCTCTCGATTTTTGACAAAAATCCCAGCCCGGTGCCAGAGCTCCATCCCAGCAAAGCTGATTTCTCCCCTCTGCCCTGCTGGCAATGAGCAGAGTTTGGGATTGGAGCTGCTCCTGATTCATTTTCCAGGGAAAAATCGGTAAAACCCATGGGAAGGTGGGGAAATTACCTTTTCCAGGCTCTCCTGGGTGAAACCACCCTGCAGAAAAAGCTGCGAGGGTGGAAATGAATTTAAATAGATGATATTTAAGGTCTCTTCCTAAAGCCATGATTATAAGACCCAAGCTCTCAAACTGAGGTAGTTGCCACTCACTTCTGCCATTCCCAGATTTACAAACCCTGCAGCTCTCCTGCCCATCCCTCCCTGGATGAGGAGCAACACTCTGCAGAAGCCACTGGTGGGGGATTCCTCGCAGCCTGGAGCCAGCTGGAGATGGGAAATCAGGTCAGGAAGCAGCTCCCTGCCAGGAGATGGATGAGGCATGACCTGGCCTGGCTCTTCTCCTCTTTTCCTCCTTTCCCATCCCTTTTCCTAGAGAGGATGGCTGGAGCAGAGTGGGATCCAGATGTGCAGACCCAGAAAAGCCAATTTTTGCCCTCTCCTCTTTGTCACACAGGAATTACACCTGGGACTATAAAAATCTCACCAATCAATATTTTTTCCTTGGGTTCTGAGCTGCTCCACGTCAGCAGCACAATCAAGATTTATGGAAGACAGAAGATATTTTAGGAGGAGCTTTTTGTTCTGTTCCATATCCCATAAAGTCCCCAGGCTTTATTCATCCCCCTCCACTCAGTGCTTGGGGACAAAAGCCACTCTGCAAAGGAAAAGTTTTAAAATACACAAAGCAGCAGCTTTTTTAGGTCACATGGAATTGCCCTGGAGAAGCCACAGCCTCAGGATTCCCGTTGGAAAAAGTTCAGGAAAACTGGTGGGAGAGTTGCAGAGGATAACCCAGGAGGGCTGGAATTGCTGATCCCAGCATGGGCAGCCTCTGCTCTGGAAAATCACACCCAGGAAAATCCAGGAAAAGATCACATCCAGGGAAAGATCACATCCAGGAAAATGTGGCTGTCCTGGCTCCCTGGAATTGTCCCAGGCCAGGCTGGGACAGTGGAAGGTGTCCCTGCCGTGGCACGGGTGGGATGAGCTCTAAAATCCCTTCCCATCCAAACCATTCCATGATTTTCCATTCTGAAAAAATCAGGCCAAGAAGGAAGTGCTCTGTTCCAGAGGAGATTTGGAATGTTTTTTGCCTCACATCCTTTAATGTCAAATTCCCACAGGATGATTTTCCATTTGCTGCTCTGCAGCCAGAAAGGAAACACACTCAGGGATACAGGGAAGTGTTGGATCCCAGAAATCTGGGATTTTTGAGTTTTCTGTGCTTTCTGGCACTGACCCCCAGGAGAGCACTGCTTTGGACCTGAGGCCTTGGAGAAGGCTCCAAATTTGAGTGATGGAGTTAAAATAACTGGTGTGTAGTTAAATAAAAGTGTGTGATTTCACATGGTGAAGGGTTTGGAATTTGGGTTTTTATAATAGAGTGATAGGTGTGGGACAGGATGGAGGGGTTTGGGTGTTGTCTCTTTCTTTCTCCTTCATGATTTCAGGTGGTTTTTGATTGCACAGTCAGTGCTGCACTCAGGGTCACAGGAGTTTGGTTAAAGTATAAATAATATAGTATAAATCTATAGTATAAATACTTAGTTCTCTATTGGACTGTTTAGCTCTAAAAGACCTTGTAACTAAATTCAGCTCCATTTTGCTCACTTTTAGCTGGTAGCTAGAAGTGTTGCAGGACTCTCTGTACTTTAGATAAAATTTAGTAAACTACCAAGCCCAAACACGAGAAAATTCATCTCCTTTGTGTTTTTAATCCTGCCTCTGAGTAAAGAGAGAAGAAACTCCAGACAAACCACTGAGAAGTGGAGTAAAACACCACCCTGTTACAGGAACTCTGCAGCATTTGGGGTTTCCTGGAACCCTTGTACAGCCTGGAGGAGCAGCCCCGGCTCCATCCCAAATTTTTGGTGTTTTTTGGGATGCTCGGTGCTCTTTGGGATGCTCGGTGATTTTGGGGATGCTCCGGAGGCAGAGATCCCACTAGAGGGTGCTGGGAATCACCGAAAGGCTCAGCCCGTTCACTCCCTCTCTCCTGATTTAAGCCCAGCTGTCACAGCTTTAAACTGGTTTTGGTTTATGGCCCCACTTTCTCTTTTTTTTTCCTTTTTTCCCCTTGAGTAAAGACAACCAGGAAATAGAGCAAGGGATAGGGATCATAGGCTGGGATATTCCCAAATTCCTGAGCATCCAACAACACCTGGCACACGTGGAGGGATCCCTTCCCCACCCAGCAGAACTGGAAAATATATTTATATTTGTATTTATATTTGTATTTATATTTATATAATTTTTTTAAACCCCCACCCCCTCTGGGTGACCCCACAGTCCCTTACAGTCTCTCCCAAGTCATTTAGGCCCTTTTTTGGGTTTATTTTGGGGGTGTGTGTGTCCCCAGCTGGATGTCACAAGGGCTGGAGCTTTGTGTGACACACGTGCAGATAAGGTAAAGGTTTGATTCTTTATATCAGACATGATATGTGCTGAATTATAAACTAAAATGAGAATTTTCCCTCTTCCCCCCAATGTTTTCAGAGTTCCAGCCTGGTGAGACGGTGATTAATGTAATGAATTCTAATTAATATCTATTAATTCAGCACAAT